>ML298309.1:5573-18073 GCA_005239495.1 Nicotiana undulata | reverse complement strand
CACAAATAGCAGCTGAAGTGGTCGCAAAAACCTGCTGTTGTCCAGTCGATTTTGCTCCAAAATTGTTTGCATTCAACTGCTGCTGCCCGTGTTTCTTAGTTGCTGTTTTTCGACTTTTTTGATTGAGCTGCTGTTCATTTGTAGTTGAGATAACTGCATTTGGGCTTCCTACAATAACCTGCTGTAGCCTAGTTAGTTTTAGGGACAAAAACTGGAGCATTTGCATTGAGCTTGTTGCTCGAGTTCAAATTTGAAGCAATGCCAATTTTTGGCAAGGCAGGTGAGGGAACCTCCTCATCTCCACTACATCTCTCACCTTCATCAGTCGAATCCCCGGCAAATTCACCACCCCAATCTTTATCATCCTCTCGTTGGTCAGCCCACAATTTGGATTTAATTGCCATCTCCCTCACGTTTGCTTTTATTATTTCATTGTTGTTTCCCGTAGACAGTATAGGTTGCCCAGATTCACCCCCATGTGCACCAAATGACTCGCACGATTGAGAGGGAATGTCATATGCGATGTGTTCAATGTGACCAAAGGTTGCTTGAAAATAGTATTGGCATTCAACATCATTTCAACCTGTGATTGTATGATAATTTGCTCCACTTGTGGACTAGAAAATTGAAGCGTAGGAGTGCTGGAACTATGTACATGATCCCCCTTTAACAGTTCTTCCACGCTGCTATTTATATCATTTTGTCGAACACCTGAAAAGTTAGCCAATTTGTCGCTGCTTCTGTCTCCCTTGTTACTGCTTGAAACTGGAACTATTTGATGTTGAAAAGAACCATCTTTTAAGGTTATTGTGTTAGCAATCTGCTCATCATTTTCACCATAGTCTTGTGCATTGGCCAATATATCATAATAGTTAGAACACCTGATAGTTTCTTCTGCACTTTCTAGATTTTTACGACTTGACGCGACCTTCCTGTCCGGTGATCGATTAACTACTGCCCAACCGTTTGCTGCATCTGTTGAAATTTGTCCAGATTTGCCTGTAATTCCAATCATCTTGCCAACTTCTTTGTTCACATGTACATGACTGGATTGCTGCATTATTTCATTAGTTTTTGCTCTTGCATCTGTAACTTGATTACCACCTATAGCAGCAACCAAAACTTCACGCTCTTGCCCAGTTGTAACTTTAGGACCAATTGAGTTATCAACTAAATCAATAGATGCTGCATTATGTTGATCATGTGCCATATCTTTTTTATCCTTTACAGTAGTTTTGTTCCCAGCTTTGTTAGAAGTATCAACTCGATCTTCACTATCATTCAACGTCCCAACAATAGGTTTCAAAGCAGTAGTAGGATTCAACACTCTAGTATTAGTCTGGATATTTCCATTAGAATTTTTCACCTCCTTAGAAGCTGTAACAGCTGCACAATCTAAAGTCTCAAAGCCTCCTGCTGTTTGCACAGATGCTTCAAGAATACCAGGTGTGACAAATTGTGCACCTATTTCTAACGAAACAATACCATCTTTAGACTTAGTAGGAGCTGTTTGTTGCAATATATTCTGCCCTTTTCCATAAACCACTGATGCAGCTCGATCAAGCTCCTTACCGTCCTGCATGTCCACAATCCTAGTGGCATCAGTTGTAACCGCAGCGACAAGTCGATCACTTGTAACATTCAATGGAACAGTACCTTCCAAGTTTGACACCACAATATCTGTTACTGCATTATCACATGGAACATGTAAAATCTGTTCAACACCAGCTGTTACTCGATCTCCCTCTGCCAAACCATACTCTACATTACCTATTCGTGCAACAATCTCATCTCGATCAGTATTAGGATCACTTGCTATTTTTGTAGAACGACCAGTTCCAATTTTAGCCATATTCTGCTTGTCATAAGCTTTCACAATTGGATTAACAACATTGAGAATCCTTGCTAATGTTGTTGTAGCAGGAACATCCTTAGTAGGTTTAGGCGCACCCTTACCAATCATGGAAGCAACTCCTACTTGGTTATCATCACCTACACGATTCACAGCTTCATTATTATCCACATAACCAATTTGTTCTCTTTCCTTTGTTTGGATTACATGTTGCACGATAGGCACACCATTAATTGCTTGATTTTCCACAATCTCATTGTTCCCCTTACTAACCTGCTGCTCGATCAGTGTTTCTTTTGCTATTTCACCTCCTTGTTTACCATCTTTTTTTGATAAATCCTTACCTATTTGTCCAGCTCTTTTAGAATTTAAATAGTCCCTTGCATCCCCTTGCAACTTGTCAAAATTAGTAACATCCTTCATAGGCAGAACACTGTCCAGATTCACCTCCTCTGTCGTCACCTCTATTTCAGCTTGTGTTTTCATTACTCGACACACCTTTTCATCATGTCCTTGATGTTTGCAACAAGTGCAATACTTAGGCAGATTGTCATACACTATTTCCTGATAGTGCACAACCTGTTTACCAGTAATTCGATCAACAATCTGAAGCTTCACCTTTTTAGGATGTTTACCAAGAAGATCGATTATCACCTTAACTCTAGCAGCACTAGGTCTAGTTTTTTCTTGTGTCGCCTTATCCACAGCAAGAGCTTTACCAACTACTGACGCAATAGACATTAACGACCTCTTTGCAAAGAAATTAGGTGGCAAACCAGGTAGTGAAATCCATACAACAGCCATAGATGTCTCTTCTTTCGGATTGAATCCTAGCGTCCATGGGAAAGTTCTAAAGAAATAATCGTCGCCTTTGTGTTTAAGATATCCAGTCGACCTTGACAAAAACTGAACATAATTAGTGTATAAATCAAACCTGATCAACAGGTGATGAAAATCCAATTTCCCCACGTTACAGTGGCCATGCACGTCAAATTGCGACGCAAAAATCCTTCTGATATCCTGTAAATCAGGTTTTCCATAGGAAAATTTCATCACCACTGCCTGATGCAGCCCTTCTTCCCTAATGAAATCATTAACCTCCTCCATTGTGAATTCTATCATTGGTTCTCCATGGTCAAGTTTAACTGGGAACAACTCGATTTTTCACGGCAAGAACGTGGACTATTTTGAATGAAGTTTTGTAGCGTAAGACTGATTTGAATTATGATTTGGAGCAGTTCATATATTGTTTTGGATTACGTCTCCCACAGCCAAAGGCTGGGGAGAGATCAACGCAGCCATGGTTGCCCAACCTCACAAAAAACTCGCCAGAGAAGAAAGCTAGAGAGAGTTCCTATATTGACGCTAGGTTTTCATTTTCTTCAATCTAATCAAGGAATTTGGGGGAAAATTTGAATAATGGGAGAAAAGTTCCCCAAGTAGAAATCTGAGAATTTAATGGGATTTTGATGTCGGATTTTGATGATTCTTGTTCGAGTGTGTTCGTGAGTGAATTTGTGTTCTAAATTGGTAACTTTCACTTGATTCCGAGATGTAGGCCCGGGGGACTTTTTGGGCAATTTTCCTAATTTCGCGTATAAGCTTCAGACTAATTATCTAGATTGATTTCTTAAAGTGATATTTACATCATGCAATTTAATTGAATAGATATGGGCCATTCAGAGTCGGGTACTCGTGTCAAGAATGTGGTTTCGAGTTGAGTAGAGCAGTCGAGTTAAGTGTCTTGCCTAACTCTGTGTTGGGGACTTTTCCCGTAGGTTGTTTTGATATAATTGTTGCGTGGGCTCCGTGTATGTGAGGTGAAGAGTACGTACACAGGCCATTTCTGCAAAAATCCCACTTTTCTTTCAAAAATTATACAGTGCCTTGTACTTCTATTACATCATTTCTACGTGTTTAATTGTTTATCTTAGATGAGGAAAGCATGCCTATTGTTTCCATATTAAATTTCTTAATCGACACTCTATGCGCCATGTTTAGTTAGTTTTCCTCTGCTTTCCTACCTGTATTTTTGATGTACTGTTAGAATCGTTGTTTATTGGCATTTACTTCGCATTTCATATTTAAATTGGGGACTACAGACGTATTCCGGGAGATCCCCCAGCACTGCGTATTTAAATTGGGGACTACAGATGTATTCTGGGAGATCCCCCCTATACTGCATATTTATGAATGGAACTACGGGACGGTATCCCGGGAGGTTTCATTGTGTGATACGTTGTGCTTAGCCGAGGGCTCCATTTTACTTTCTTATTTCAGTTGATTCATTTTGACTGTTTATTTTAGAACTATTTCTTTTCCTTACTATTAAAACTATTTATTTATAAATTCAGTAGAGCCTTAACTTGACCTCGTCACTACTTGACTAGGGTTAGGCTTGGCACTTACTGGGTACCAAATGTGGTGTACTCATGCCCTTTCCTGCACATGTTTTTGTGTGCAGATCCAGGTTCGAGCTCTCAGTCCCGTGACTAGTGGTCGTGCTGCTTTCTTTGAGGAGACCGTAAGGTAATTCTGCCGCGTCCGTAGAATCCTCTGAGTCACCTTCCACTCTGTCTTTAGAGATATTTTATATGTGTTTCTCTTTCCCGTTGTATAGAGCTACTATAGTATAGAAGCTTTTGACTATAATATGACATTCCGAGTTTTGGGATTATTACTTGTACATGCCGAGCGACAACGTCTTACTTAGTAGATTTTTCTTTACCTCGCCTTTACTTTAATTGTTTTTAATTAAGATCTTCCGCAAAGTTAGGCTTACCTAGTCGTAGAGACTAGGTGCCGTCACGATACCTTTCGAAGGGTAAATCGGGTCGTGATAGAAAGCATGGGAGAAGCTAGTGTTATTTTAGGCATGAAAATTATAAGAGATGACAATAGTTTGATGTTGACTCAAGAACATTATGTTGAACGAATTCTTAAAAAATTTGATAATTTTGATGTGGTACCTGTAAGAACTCCTTATGATGCTAGTAGTCAATTAAAAAAGAATAAAGGAGATGTTGTAGATCAAAATAAATATGCTCAAATATTTGGTCGTCTAATGCATTTGATGAATTTCACAAGACCTGAAATTCATATGTTGTATGTAGATTGAGTAGATATACTCAAAACCCAAGTCATGATCATTGGATTGCATTAGTAAGAGTAATAAAATATTTGAGAGGTACCATGAACTATTTAAATATAGTAGATTCCCACTGTATTAAAAGGATACAGTGATGCTAACTGGATCTCTGATTCAGATGAGAAAAAATCCACTTGTTGTTATGTGTTCACCCTCGGTGGGGGTGCTGTGGCATGAAAATCAGCTTAACTAACAATAATAGCTAGATCTACCATGGAATTTGAGTTTGTGGCATTGGAATTGGCTGGCAATGAGGCCGAGTGGTTAAAGAACCTTTTGGCAAGTATTTCCCTATGAATAAAACCGACACCTTCTGAGTCGATGCATTGTGATTGCCAAGCTGCAATAGCCATTGCTAAAAATTAATCATTTAATGGGAAAAGTAGACATATCCGATTGAGACATAATGTGACAAAGCAGTTATTGAGAGATGAAATTATTTTCATACATTATGTGAAGTCAGAAGTGAATTTGGCCGATCCTCTGACTAAACATTTGGGAAGAAAATTAATATCTGACACATCGAGGGGAATGAGACTTTTTCCAATTTGAGTTATATCAATTATGATGGTAACCCAACCTATGTGATTGGAGATCCCATGAAGTAGGTTCATATGGGTAATAACAAGTCATTAGTTGATCAAATGTGCACTATTAAATTATATCCCTTCCTATGGTGTGTGTATATATAGTGCAAGACTACAAGGAATGAGAGGCCGAGTTATTAAACTCTTAATCTAATTCATAGCCTAATTTTAGGTGGTTTATTGCGCTTCAGAATACACTTGATGGATGGACCTATATGAGTGTGGAATGAGGTCGGTCCTATGAAATGTATGACAAAATTTTTCTAGAGCACTCATCAAAACCAGGCGCGCACATGGCCTATTAGCGCAAACCGCGACAAACAACAAAGTGTGTGCATGTATAATGTGATAGATAAGACACTAAACTTACAGAAGAATCTTGGTTCATAAAAGTTCTAAACTTCACCAATTCATCTGTAAGTTGGTGAAGATGTATAATGTGATGCGACGCGTTATGCTTATTTGTGAAAACCCAGCAAATGTTTTTGTTTTATTATAATATTCTTTTTGAGATATGTGGGGGACTGTTAAAAAAATAGTTTTAATATCTCAAAAAGAATATACAAATTGATGTCTGGATTCATTCTTTTAATGGGTCTTTATTAGACCAATCAATTGAATATATTTTAATATCTATAACTGAAAATTTAAATAACTTTGAATATAATATTTTTACTAACCTTTAATGGCTATCTTTATGGCTATCAAAATCAGTTTGATTTTTTGATGATAATGAATTTGGTGTTTGAAACGTTTTTGGCTTAATTGCTTTCAGTTTGATTTTCTTCCCTTTTTTTGTGTTGGGTTTTTTTTTATACAATCTTTGTTATTTCTGCTCCTAGTTATACTAGAAAAGCTTACGCCTCAAGCTAAACTTTTTATTCTCCATAATTATCTAATTTTTTTCCAACAAAAACATCAAAAATAGAATTGTGAGGTTTTATCAGATTTGACTGTATCAATGAATATAATTTTGATGGAAAAGTTGTATCAATGAAGAAGACAACACAGATTTTTGAAAATAAGTGAATCTCAATTCTCAAATGGAAAAGACGACTCAGATCACTACGAGGAATTTCAAAGCAAGAGCATCTGCTAGGAACATAAATTGATTTTCTATGCCGAAACATTTGGCAGCAATTTGTGAGAGTAATTGTTCGATTTCTGGATGTCCCATTAACTTTAGAAGAGAAACTGGAAAATTCATATGGATAGACTATTTAGAGGAAGTAACAATGGGGGAATCGTCGGCGACGGCTACAGGATCATTGACGGACTCAGAGTCAGTGAAGTTTGAGAAGTAGTCATAATGGGAAGAGAGATGAAGGAGTATCCAAGATAGGGTTAGAGAGGGTATTTGCTATAAAACCCTAAGTGTAGCTAGAAATTATAATAATTATTTTAAAGCGTATTTATTTATGATAACTATAGTGTATAGGTTAGTTATGGGGTGTAATCTCACTAGACCAAGATACGGATCTCGCCCACAAAAATTATCTTCAATTCCATCCATTCTTCAATTCCATGTTGCTTATTAATCAAGTGGGTTTGCGGCTGATTGTGCAATGCCATCAATACCGTTTAACCTAAAATAATCTAATATGTCAAATCAATTAAATATATATTTTGATGCACCAACAATTGACTTGATACATTTTATCAGATATGAACAACAAATTATATTGAAAATAATGAATAAGGAAAGAAAATAATAAAGTAAAAAGGATGAAAATTCTTATGGATCAAAGTAGATTTTTTTCTCATATCTCTTTCTCCTTGACTTGCCAGAAATATAATGCAGCGATTAGGGAGTCAAAGAATAATTTCTGAGATGAGTACAATGCAAGGGAAAGAGGAATTTAAATAGCAAAATTATTCGTAACCGCTCTCCTAATATCTCGCTTGCCTGTTATACCCATTAATTGCGTTTTCTACACACTACACTAAGAAGATGTAACTAATCGAGGAATTATACTAGATTCCGCTTTTTAGTTTCAGTAAACTTTACTCTTTGCCATCTCCTTTATTTTAATTCATCTAAGATTTTTCGTAATGATATGTTTTACCCTTAATGATCATAATAAATGAGTCATTGTTGATCGTGAAGATGATCATGACCAGGGTAATATAGCATATCTGTACAAGAGAACTAGTTTTCTAGTACAAATCGGCTCAACTGGAAATATCAATTTGAGAGCCTCCAAATTGAAAAAGAAGCTTTGGATCAAGAAAAAGATGCCCTTCAACAACAAGCTAGAATGGTTACTGTGGAACTGGCAACAACAAAGGCGGAGATGAACCAGATGAAGTGCCTTTGTTGACCAACATTCCAAGGCCACCGAGGATATTCAGAGTCTTAAAGAACTTTTTGCTCAAAAGGAAGTGCCCTAAAACGACACGTTATGTTGGTATTCGATTGAGTAAGGTATCAGGTGCTCATCGCGGCCCATCGGTTTGGGTCGTGAAAAAAGTGGTATCAGAGCAGCTCTGTCCTAGGGAGTCTACAAGTCGTGTCTAGTAGAGTCTTATTTATGGGTGTGTTGTGCACCACACTTATAAGTAAGAGGCTACAGGGCATTTATGACTGTCACTCTTTCTTCTTACTGTAGATCGTGTGGTAGAGCTCAGTTGTAAGAATTCAATTTCCTAAACTCTATCTTATTCATAATACGACAATACCTACATCCAGAAAGACTGTTGGTAAGAGATATAGATGTGGAAGAGTTGAGTTAGAGGAACTCGAGTTTGCATCATTCCTAGGATGGATAAATGTAAGGTCTTCAGCAGAACATGTGTGTACTAAGACATGTAAGCTTCTTGATAAGGAGCCATAAGACAAGAATATCTATCCACCCTTATGATAAAAACAAAGCAACGAGAAAATCAGAAGGTACAAGTTTCAACAAGTAAAAGAAGCAAGATAAAGAAGGATACGAGGTACGCAGTCAGTAAAGATGATCATTATCTACAATTCAGGAAGAGATATATAAGCATTTTTAGTTACCTTCGACAGTGACAAAGGTATGTACAATCGGCCACACCCATCTCAGTTATGCCCTATGCAAGCTAGCTGATGTGGTTTAAGAGAAGGACGAGATATCAGGATCCCGCTGGGGTTAAAGTAACCAAAATGGTGGATGGATTGTTTGCGTTAGTTGACAATTCCAAAGGACATTGCAAATGTGCTAATAGATCTCCTTGCGAGACACCCAACTGGTGCACTCTAAAATAGTTCAGCTAGATATGGGTACTACAAAGATAGGCACTGGAAGTCTGGAAAGGATAAATATTATGTCACGACCCAAATCCTAATTTAGGTCGCGATGGCGCCCAACAGCGGGATTAGGCAAGCCAATATGAATTACACTAGGGGTTACCCTTCCCATATGATTAAACAAGTCAATACTTACCACTTTTAAACAATTAAACATGATAATTGCTTGATACGAAAATAAAATCATAACAATATATGGCCAAAATAAAACATATGTACGGATATACAACCCAAAACCCAAAATATACACTACGTGTGTGCCAGGAACTAGTGTCACGAGTGTCACGAGAAACTAGCGGAATATACAAGATACATATATATACAAATCCACAGTCTGGATGAAATAGACGGGGAAAATAACAAAGGAACTTCAGAGTGCTGCTAGGAGGTTGCCAGGAAGAGCAGCTCACCGTGAAGTCTAATCACACAAATCAGTATCTAGCACCGGCCTGATAATCAGATGTACCAGCCTCCGGACTTGTACAATCAAGTACAGAAGAAGAAGAAGTGCAACATGAGTACATAAATTAATATGTACCCAGTGAGTATCTCGTCTAAACTCGAAGGGGTAGTGACGAGAGGCCGACTAGATACTCACTAAGGTACAGCAATATAATATAAAAAGAGATGTGGCTAAAACAGTAGGCATGTGAAGCAGAAATCAACAAGTACATAAGCAAATAATGCAATCCAAGTAACAGCTGAAAATGACCTGCAAGTACCAAACCTCCATTTACCCAATACCTGTAACTCCCACTATGTGCGACTTAGACTCAAGTGATAATACAGTACCAGAGCAAGAAAACCGACCGAAGTCATAAGGGTGGTCATAAGGACTGAGGTCATAAGCTACCCACGACCGCGAATCATACCTGCGACTCGTGTGCTGACTCGATAATGATAAGCTCCCCACGATTGCGAATCTTACCTGCGACTCGTGTGCTGACTCGATAATGATAAGCTCCCCACGATCGCGAATCTTACCTGCGACTCGTGTGCTGACTCGATAATGATAAGCTCCCCACAATCGCGAATCTTACCTTCGACTCGTGTGCTGAATCGATAATGATAAGCTACCCACGATCGCGAATCTTACCTGCGACTCGTGTGCTAACTCGATAATGATAAATGCATATATATATATAGGTTTATATGTGTACCGACTCAACAATGAACTTGACAGGACCGTGCCAATACCACTGTAGCCAACTGGGTTTGAAATCATAATATTTCACCTTTCCATGACATCTCAACAACAATCACAACTTGCAATACATATAAGGTACAAATAAGGCACATAGAGGCATGCTCGTGAATCCTAAAGCTACCCGACATAGCAATATAGTCGCCACGTACGGACTCTCGTCACTTGGTACGTACGCGACCCACACAACATGTACACATAACAAATAAGGAACCTATGGGGACGCTTCCCCCTTACGAGGTTGGAAAGGAGACTCACCTCGTGACTAAATCACTCCTCGAATAAAGGATGCACCCGCAATCTCCGAAGTCTACCCTCGACGGCTCACAACGAGCCAAATATAGCGTAATTGAATCAATTTAAGTTCGAAGAAGAAGAATCAACCAACAAACCCAAAATTAGGCATTCTTGAAGGATTTTGGAATTTCAACCCCGGGCCCACGCGCTCGGATTTCGAAAATTCTCGAAGGAATCACTTACCCGAAGCCTAAGGATCATGATTATGTGATTTATACTTGAATTCATAACAAGAATTGAATAGTTCACCAAATTCCCAAAAATCCTATTTACTACCCCAAATCTAGGTTTTACTAAGATTTAGTAGCTAATTCCCTTGTTAATTCACATATTAGACTAGACAAACAAAGTGAAATTACTCACCTTTGGTGGACTTGGTCGTGGGCAGGTTTTCCCCAAGTTTGAGATCTCTTTAATGGAGGTTGAGTGAGAAAAATATGAAGGAAATCCGTGTTTTGACATTTAAATACAGGCTGCCTACAGGGGTTTCCGCACCTGCGAGGAAATGGCCGCACCTGCAGGAAATGGCCGGGGGAGCTGGGTTCGCACCTGCGATTCCGCTCCTGCGGAAGTTGCGCACCTGCGAGGCTGGGACCGTAGGAGTGGTCCCACACCTGCGACTGGGAAACCGCACCTGCGTTCACACCAGCTACAGATGCACCAACAGTGTTTTAGTTGGTTTTTGGCCTCGTGCGAGGTTCGGGAGGCACCTGGGTCCACCCGAGCCCCCATCCAAATATACCAACAATTCCCAAATCATTGTATGGACTTGCTCGAGCCCACGTGACACTCAAAACAACGCTAAAACTCAAAATCACATCCCAAAACCCCTGAATTCATAACTTAAGACTTTCAAACTCTAGATTTCTATAATGATGCGCTGAGCCGACCTATACAACTCGGAATGACTTCAAATTTTGCAGACAAGTCATAAATGACCATACGGAACTATTCCTGGTCCCAAAATTCCGTTCGGACCTCGATAGCATAAAATCACGTCCCAAACCAAATTTCAAACATAAGGAAATCCTGATTTCTATTTCGGGCGCCGAAATGCTCCCGGGTCATCAAAAACCCGAGCCGAACCTACGACTAAGTCCTAAATCATCATTCGGAGCTACTGGAGCTGTCAGAACTCGATTCCGAGGTCGTTTGCTCACAATGTTGACCGAAGTCAAACTTGTCCGAATATGCCAACCTTAAAGAACCAGGTGTTCCTAAATCACTCAAACCATTCTCGAATCCTGATCCACCCGTCCCCGCAAGTCATAAAACACGAATAGCCGCTATGGAAGGTTTCATTTAAGGGAATGGGATCCTAATATGCAAAACGACCGGTCTGGTCGTTACATATTACCTTAGTGTGGCTCTCGTCTCTAGTAGAGCGAGAATGTTAAGCAAGTCGAAGATCTAGGGGATGGAGCAAAGGGAGCTAAAAGAAAAAGAATGTATTGTTGAAGTTTTCAGAACAAAGTGATAGACAAAAATATTAGCAGGGAAATAAGAAGAGAGTTAATGAAGCATTATGAGTAAGATGTGATACATGGATGTCAACAGTAGATCAAAAAATGACAATATTACAGAATCTATAGTCAAGGGAAGGAAAATACGAGAGGTAACAGTCCTTGAGGCAACAAAAGAGCATAAGTCATAAAGTCACATCCTCATTTTGAGAAATAAGTTCGTGACTCTAACGTGATTTCCAAAAGGAAAAGTTAGACCCCAGAGTAATAGAAATCAGTATGGGCTGGTGAACAAGATAAACTAAACATGAATTAGGGACTGAGTGATTCTATAATGGTCGGCATCATGAGAATTTCAGATTGCGTTCCGGTGATAATAGAATGGACAACAGAAGAAGATTCACGAGAAGTTCAGAAAATGGTCATTCAGGAAGACGCTTCCCTAAAGCAAACAATAAGCAAAGTTAATCTTAAGGGACTGCATGTGCCAGTTACACTAAGTGTCACCCTCGCGAGTAAGGAATTATTTTATCCTTGTTAAAGAAGGATTACCGCAAGGCGAGTAAGGATCAACGATGATGTGAAAAGACGCCAAAGATGAACATGTAAAACATCTATTGGTAGATCGTCGTAGCTCTAACTCTTAGTACTCCCCCAATCGGGGGGGGGGGGGGA
>ML298308.1:20189-33120 GCA_005239495.1 Nicotiana undulata | reverse complement strand
CAACCCATCACATGAACCGGAAATAAGGGCAGTCAGGCGCACTAAGCTCCTGCTATACGTGGGTTCGAGAAAGGGCCAGACTACAAGGGTCTATTGTACACAGTCGTTACCTTGCACTTCCTATAAGCATAATCATCATGCTCAATAGAGATAATGGGAGATTTTTCATACTTAATTGTGTTAAGAGAGCAAGTGTAAAAAAATTTCCAATCAGTGATAATAAAAAGCCTATGGTTTTCGAGGACAGGTGATAGTTAGGTAGGCAACTAACAAGGTTGCATAGTTTAGCGAGTTTTAGGGTATTAACTCTTTTAAAGTGCTAACATAAGTTTCTTTACAGTGAAGTTTCTTAACATTCCCCTCCATACTCTGTAAAATATGTTCATTTAACTTTATACTCTTCACTGCTGGAAATTAAACAGATTTTAATGTCTTATCTTATGCATGTGTTCTCAATATTCCTGGTGAAGGTAATGTTGTACGTTTGAGATGACTTGATAAGTGATACATTATAATTGGTAGTTCTCTCAAAGGCTCGGCTTATAAATGTTCCTTTGTTCTTAAAAACCACTTAATCAAACAAGATATATTCAAAACCAGAAGGCTCGGCTTTACAGGACATCTGGTTTTAGTTTCTGTAGCATGGGATCAAAGTGATTAAACGAGAGTTTGTTGGAAAAGGCAACGCCAATTTAAACAATCAAGCATCATCAAACAATCGTAAATAAATCTATATAAACAATCAAGCAAAAAGGATCCACTGTAAAACAATCAATATAATCAATCGAGCAACGTCAAGCATCAATCCAAATAAACAATCGAGCATCATCAATCCACTATAAATCGATCAATCCATATAAAAAATCGAGCAGCATTAATCAAAAATCTATTGCAAAACGATTGCAAGCAACCAATTTAATAGGGGAAGAAGAGAAATTAACAGTGGGAAGAAGAGAAAGTCAGAGGAACGCGAGAACTTACTTGAAAAATAATCGAACCTTGATGAAATTCACGGCGAACTGGAATTGAAGCAGCAACAATTTAGGTTTTCGGAATATTGATCAGCATCAATAAAAAATCGAGCAGCATCAATCAAAAATCCATTGCAAAACGATTGCAAGCAACCAATTTAACAGGGGAAGAAGAGAAGGTCAGAGGAACGCGAGAACTTACCTGGAAAATACTCGACGACCTTGATGAAGTTCACCGCGAACTGGAATTGAAGCAGCAACAATTTAGGTTTTCTGAATATTGACGGTATCCCTTTCTATTAAAGGGAAATATGTTTTCCTAGTTCCTACGCGTTTCTAATTGGAGGGAACGATAAATCTGTGCAAAATATTTGGAGGGAACGATGTTTTTCTTTTTGTGGGGAGTGAAAAGTTAAAATAATAAAAAAATTAAATTAAATTAGTAATTTTTAGTGACAACTGTATTTTTATTGCCGGTAAAAGGATATCTTTTAATGGCTAATGTTCATGCGCCGCTAATTTTTCAGCTTAAAGAATTTATTAGCAACAATTGTCTTATTGCCGCTAAAGGTCTTTTTTGTAGTAGTGTAAGTTTGCTCATGACTCGTGAGACCTAGGCAACATAGTGCTCTAATACCAACCTATCACGATCCTGAATCTCAACCTCGGGGTCATGATGGCGCCTAACATCTACTTGCTAGGAAAGCCGCCGTGAACAAAGAATTTTCCACTTTTTAACAATTCATGACAATTTATTAATAAGGGAAACAATATAAGTATGTAGTATATTATAATAATACTGAATAGCGAGTCTAAACGTAACCTAGAAACTGGTGTCACGAGTATATGAACATTTACAGTGCTACAAATACGGACTAAATAAAATATACCGTTTTGAAACGCAAAATAAATCGTAAAGATAGGAGGGAGGGGGACTTCAGGGCTGCGACGTTGTGCAGTTGTACTTCAAGTCTCCGTTAACAACTGGATCCGAGCAAATCTAATGAATGTTGTCACAAGAAGTGTAGATTGTATAAGTACAACTGACCCCATGTACATTGTAAGTGCTGAGCCTAACCTGGCGAAGTAGTGACGAGGCTAAAGCGGGATACTTATAATAACTTGTGCGCAGTAATAATAATAATAATAATAATAATAATAATAATAATAATAATAATAATAATAATAATAACAGGGAAGGAAAACATGACGTGAAAGCAAGGCAGTTAATTTATGAAAATGAACTCAATCCTCACAAATAGAGATCCAGAATAACGGACCTCGTACGTTTATATAATAATGTAAAAAACCAACACAGTAACAACAACGGAAACTACACACACATTACGTTGTGGCGCGCAATCTGATCCTACCGTACACAGACAATCCTCCTTTATGTCATCATAGCATTATTTATCAATATCAAGAATCACGTATACAATTTGTTGTGGCGCGCAGCCTGATCCCACCATATCATCATAATCAATGTCATAATCCTCCTTTATACACCATATTATCATTTGTCAATATCAAGTATTATATACACAATCGCTGCGACCCGAAACACGATCACACCATATCATTATTTATCAATATCATAATCCTCACTTATTCCACCATTTCAATTTATTATCCTTCAATTATCCTTGCAATGCACAACCCGATCCATAAACAATTTTAATAAACATAGACAATCCAATAATTCAATTTATAAGAATCTCTACAATCAAAGAGTATGAGTACAAGGTAATAAATGAACCACGTAATAATCAAGAGAGCTCAACAAATATTACAAAAATAATAAGACAAGTAAAGCACGTGACAATTAAGGTGTGCAAGTAAAACAATTAAGGAAAGAAGCAATTAATCACGGAGTAATGGAAGGACGAACAATTCAATACAAGAATAATTATGGCAAATAATAAATTACGGCATAGAAAGCCATTAAAGCATGTAACAATTAAGGCATGGAATTAGATAATTCATGAAATACGAGAAAACATGAAAACAATTATTTTGACGGCATATATACACTCATCATCTCGCATATACGCTATTTTACACGTAAGGGTTCCTAATTCCCTCAAGTCAAGGTTAGACCCAACACTTACCTCGCTCCGCAATTATATCAAAGCTCAACGGGGACCTTTCCTCTAAGATTCGCCTCCAAACCAATCGGATCTAACCAAAATGCGAACCTTGGACTTTTGCAAAATAGATCAAAGTAATCGCAAATGCAATCACTGCCTACCTAGACCACCTTCGCAAATACAAAGACAGGGTTTGCAATTGCGACCCTATCCGACTATGCCATACATCATAAGTGCAACCTCCCACCTCGCATTTACGAGGGCCTGCAGTACCCGTTCACACCACCAACTCTAAAACTCTCCAAAACACTTCAAAATGCGTCTGCAACTCACCCGAGTCATCGGGGCTCCAAACAATATATCAACACGCGTCAAAAAAAATATACGTACTCGCTCGCACGACAAAACACCAAAATAACACCTAAAACTACGAATCAGACATCAAAATGTATGAAATTTTTAATGAAACTTAAGAACTTTTTCAGTTTACAACCGGACGTCCAAATCACGTCAAATCAACTTTGTTTTGCACCTAATTTTGCATACAAGTCATAAATAGTGAAATGAATCTATTCCGAGTTCTAAAAATGAAATCAGAACCCGGTAGCAACAAAGTAAACCTACGTTCAAACTTAGGAATTCTATAAGCCTTAAAATTACTAGTTTTGAAAAAAATCACGTTAAATCAAGTTAGGGACTACAGAATTTAATTGGGCATACGCGCAAGTCCCAAATCATGATGCTCACCCACCAAGATCATCAAAATACTGATCCAGGTCCGTTTACACGAAATATTAACCGTAGCCAACTCAAATTAGTTTTAAGAAACAATTTCACATTTTCTTCAATTTTTCACATAAAAACTTTATGAAACAATACACAGAATGTGCACGTAAACAAAATAACAATAAATGAATCTAGTCAATCTTGGAATACAGAAATAAAGGCTAAAATTCAAAATGACCTATCGGGTCATCACAGGAACACAATAAAAAAATTCTGAGATAAGAGACCAAAAAGAACCTCCAAACCCAACACATATCATATGAATTGATCTCTATAGGAGAATGAGCTAAAGCTGATGGAATTTAAAAGTTATTCCTCTGAGAAAGTAAGTTTCCACAACCCTTTGTTTGTATAGTAGAATCCAGGTTAATGTCTTTAAAAATTTTATATCATAAATTTTTGTATGGCTTCATATACATTTCTCGTTTCTTTTGTTGCCTATGTTATCCTGATTATGTTATGTTTCTTATATCTTCCTTTTTTTAGCAGTAAGGACTGAATGTTTAATTAGGTATAAGTTTCACGACAAATATTCACTATGGTAATTGAATGCAATCTGAAGTGTTACGACTCATATTCGCGTACGTTAGTTCACTCTGTAAGTTAGTCGATGTAAATCCGATAAGAGATTATCTTTGATATGATAAGAAGTTAATCATATTGGTCTTAAATGATACAAGGGTGTATAAGAGTGGTTAACACGTATTAGAAGTTAAATGAATCGAGGATGTTGTAACATGTATTTTTGGGTAAAACTAGAGGTTCTTAATATGCTAAGGAGGTCATGTTTTAAGGTATTTCAATAGTATCTGTATCATTAGTCTTTAAGTCAAATGAGTTGTGAAACAAAAGTCGACACAAATTGTCGCAACTTACGTTCATAGTTTTACTTAAATAATAGGTCAAATTTTACTAAGCTTTTCTCCTAACTTACATGGGACTATGGGTTGATATACCCACCAAATTGAAGATATATGAGCCTAGTTTCCAACGCATTAAACCGTTTGTCAATACGACATCGGATTAAAGAGATATTCGTATTTTCGAGAGTGCTCCAAACACCTCTTTATGGGACCCACATAGGCAGTTGAGATATATTGATATATATTAACGCCTTAAGCCCATTTTAGCTCATTCTCTTTCAGTATATTCAGAACCTAGAAAACTAAAAATACTCTCTCAAGGTTCTCTCATGATCCAAGACCCTTACAAAGGGCAAAAAACACAAATCAAGTGTCGGGAATCCCGTCGCGCTAGTAAGTTTTTTGTTCTTCTTAATATTGCTGATTTTTGGGTCGTTCCATATCGCGTGGGAGGTTATTTTTAAGTGTTTTAAGTTCTTTAAAATACTCTCTCAAGTTTTTAATATCAACCCTAGGTGATTTAAAGTCTTCCAAAGCGATTCTAGTGCCGAAACACCCGAACTGATTGCTAGTTTCGCTTCTATGTTCTTGTGGCAGCATTGGAAGGATATTTCATGGGAATTAAGGTCAAATTGGTGTTTTTCTATCTGTTTAAAGGTAATGAATCTCTTACTCTACATGTACTTAATATTATCCAAGTTTTGGCTAAGTCATATAAGCTAGAACTAGTGAGTTATCTATCGAAAGGCTTGTTAATAATGTTGTTCGTTGGTAGACTGTTTTGGGAGGCTTAATATGATTATTATTGATGTTGTTTGGGTTGTTTTGTGATTGATTTAACTTTTTTAAAGTCATATAAATAGGGGAGATTATGTCTGTTTCATCGTAAAATAGGTTGCGGTTGATATATAATAGTTACGATGCTTAAACGATAACGATAGTGTCATTTCTCTTGTTGAAGACTAAGGAGTCGTGACATTTGCATATCTTGAGTTTGGAAAGTATACACAAGGTATGTGATGCTATCATTTTCCTTCTTTTGCATGACTCCAGTTGTACATAATATAATGAACGAGCTTCCAAAGATACTCCACTCTTAGAAGTTGGCAGTACTTACATTGTTTCCCTTCTTATGGAACGATCGATGTTGATGTTGCTTTTCTTATTACTATGTTACCAATGTTGTTGGTACTCCTTGGTTCTTATAATATTCGTGATGAAGCGCTAGTCATAATAATGTGTACGGAGAATACCGACCTTACGTCACTTCGAAGAGTTCCGAATGTGATTCCAATGAGTCTGCATGCATCATATACATGTATCTATTTTACTCTGCCGAGTTGTGCCATATTAAGCCGGGTACGACACCTATTGTGCAACCACTGATTAATTGGGTTTTACGGAGCTCCACGTGGCCGGGTACGATTCTACCGAACCTTATGATCGACGAGTACGGTATGATGATGATGATGCCCACAGAGGCATTTGCTTATATATATATATGCATTTCATGTCAGTCGTCCTCGGAGGCACTCAGATGTTACAGGTTGTATATTCTTTATCCCTATTTACACTACTGTTCTTACTTATGCTTTCTTGCCTTACATACTCAATACTTTATTCGTACTGACGTCCCTTTTATTTTGTGGCCCTGCATGTCGTGTTGCATGTCCTGATAGACAGGTAAACAAAGCTCCCCCACCATAGTAGGCTGTCAGTTCAGCGGTTAGTGGCGAGATCCCTTCTCCGAACTTGCCGTGGTCTTTGTATGCATTTTTGTTATAGACAGTATGGGTATATGAGGGCCCTTATTCAGCAATGTTGCAACACTTATGCTCCTTTAGAGGATCATAGACAAGTGTGAACTCATGTATAGTTTGGATTGCCTTGTCGACTGATTTTTGTTGTATAGTATTCATGGTAGCTTGTCGGCTTGTACCTTATATATAGCTTCATGACAGCCTTGTCTCCAATGTTATATATGTTCCTGCCACTATCTGTCATTGTTGGTTGTTTAGGATTCATGTCTACCATTTATATTGATCTAGTTGACCCTTACAGATTATAAGAAATGTTAGATAAAATATATGTCGGTGCTCGGCATGTATGGCCCGGGTGCCAATCATGTCCCTCCAGTTTGGGTTGTGACAAACTTGGTATCAAATAAAAATTTTCCTATGGGTTGTCTGTGAGTCGTGTTTAGTAGAGTCTTGATTATAGATGTGTAGTGCGCCACATTTGTAATCAGGAGTCTACACGACATGTAGGGTCGTTACCTTCTAGCTGAATCTAGATCGTTTGTTGAGTTGAGTCGTAAGTGTTCATCTATAATATTCACCTTGTTTTCTTTCAGCGATGCCTTTGACTAGGAAGCAAGCGATTGGTAGAAGGCTCAATACATCTGCGGGAGAGGGTACCAGTCAGGTGCCTCCAGCCAGAGCAGGACAAAGTGAGGCTCAGAGTGAGATATCGTCTCATACCTCATCTAATCCGTCTCCTCTAGAGGATATTAGGAGGTACCCAACACCTCCAGTTCCTCCGTCTGGAACTACAAATCACGATATGCTTAGTGTGGTCCAGTTATTAACTAAATTAGTAGCTGCTCAGGCTCAGAGGCAGAATATTAGTGATGTTGATAAACCAGTTAGTGCGAGAATTTTTTATTTTATTAATCTAGACCCTCCAGTGTTTAACGGATCAGACCCCATGGAGGACCCACAGACTTATATTGATCAGGTCCATCGTACGCTGCGGGTTATGCACGCTAGTGATACTGAGGCAACAGTGTTGGTTACTTATTAGTTACGGGATTTGGTGGTTTCCTGGTATGATAGTTGGGAGAGATCCAGGGGTCCGAACGCTCCTTCAGCTGTGTGGAAGTAATTTTCTAAGGCCTTTCTTCGTCACAACTTGCCAGTTGAGATACGACGAGCTAGAGCTGATAAGTTCTTGAACCTTCGACAAGGTAATATGAGTGTGGAAATGTATAGTATGCAGTTTTATTCTTTAGCAAGGCATGCTCCCCATATGGTGGCCGAGATGAGCGATAGGGTGCACCTAGTCGTGAATGGTTGGGACCACATCTGATACATTAGTACACGACGACCTCCTTGATGGACGACATGGATATTTCCCATATTCACACTTATGACCAGACACTAGAGGATCGTAAGCTCCAACAAAGGGCAGATAGGGGTCAACATAAGAGGGCAAGATTCACGGGGTATTATGGTGACTTTAGAGGTAGTATTAGGCCCCAGTCTTCGGGGAGTTCGGCGCCACCTTTAGCTAATGCTCCTCTACAGTTTCAGAGGCCTCGGTGTGATCGATCTATCTATTCTGGTCCAGGTCAGAGTTCGCGGGCATCAGGCTCGCAATATCATAGGGATACTACTCAGATAAGACCATTAACACCCCGTTGTGATCAGTGCAGCAAGGCCTACTTAGGCTATGTCGTCGAGGTTCTGATGCGTGTTATTCTTGCGAACAGCCTGGCCATATGATACGGGATTGTCCTAATAGAGGAGATGGTGGTATGGCACAACCGACTAGATCTGTGTCTAGTTCTTCCTCATCAATTCGACCTCCAGTACAGGGTTTTCAATAGCCGAAAGGTCATGATAGAGGTAGAGGTGTAGTGCCGTGTTCGAGTGGTACTCAAAATCGAACCTATGCTCTAGTAGGTCGACAGGACCTCGAGTTGTCTCCAGATATTGTTACAGGTATATTGTCTGTGTTTTCTTATGATGTATATGCGTTGATTGATTGAGGATCTACATTATCATATGTTACACCCTTTGTGGATAATAAGTTTGGGGTTGAACCTGAATTGATAAGTAAACCATTTGCGGTATCCACTCCGATAGGAGATTCTTTGATTGCTAGCAGGGTATATAGAGGTTGCACAATGATGGTTTGTAGTCGTCAAACCTTGGAAAATTTATTTGAGTTAGAAATGGTTGATTTCGATGTGATAATAGGAATGGACCGGTTGGCCTCATGCTATGCAAATGTTGATTGTCGTACGAAGATGGTTAGGTTTTAGTTTCCTGGTGAACCTGTCATTGAATGGAAAGGGAACATTGCTACACCAAAAGGTAGGTTTATTTCCTATCTTATGGCAATAAAGATGATCTCAAAAGGTTATATTTATC
Source organism: Nicotiana undulata (assembly GCA_005239495.1). Taxonomy (NCBI): domain Eukaryota; kingdom Viridiplantae; phylum Streptophyta; class Magnoliopsida; order Solanales; family Solanaceae; genus Nicotiana; species Nicotiana undulata. The sequence continues at coordinate 24,256 of ML298308.1, read as the reverse complement.
ATCTCGTCGTGTTAGGGATGCGGAGCCAAAGCCGCCTACTCTACAATAAATCCCGTGGTCAATGAATTTCTAGATGTTTTTCCAGATGAACTCCCAGACCTTCCTCCTGAAAGAGATTGAGTTTAGCATTGATGTGTTGCCTGACACCCAACCGATCTATATCCATCCATACAGGATGGACCCGGTAGAGTTGCGAGAGTTGAAGGCGTAGTTGATGGACTTGCTGGATAAGGGCTTCATTAGCCCTAGCACTTCATCTTGGGGTGCTTTAGTATTTTTCATGCGAAAGAAAGACGGGTGTTTAAGGATGTGTATCGATTATCGACAATTGAATAAGGTTACTATAAAGAACAAGTATCCACTTCCAAGGATTGATGACCTGTTTGACAAACTCCATGGTGCCAAGTATTTCTCAAAGATTGACGTACGTTCAGGGTATCATCAGGTGAGGGTTAAGGAGAACGATATTCTGAAGACGACCTTCCGAACAAGATATGGGCACTTTGAGTTCTTGGTGATGTCGTTCGGGCTAAACAATGCCCCAGCAAATTTTATGGTTCTCATGAATAGTGTATTTAGACCATATCTTGACGTGTTCGTGATCATATTCATTGATGATATTCTGGTGTATTATCGTTCGGAGGCGGAACATACGAGCCACTTACGGATAGTATTATAGACCCTTCAAGATTGTAAGTCATATGTTAAGCTCTCCACTTGTGAACTCTAGCTGAACACACTAGCATTCCTTGGCCATGTGATATCTGATGAGGGTATTAGTGTCGACACTCAAAAGATCGATGTAGTGAAGAATTGGCCTAGACCTAGAACACCGTCAGAAGTCAGTAGCTTCCTGGGGCTAGCAGGATATTATAGGCGGTTTGTAGAAGGGTTTCCCCCTATATCAGCACCATTAACTAAGTTAACCCAGAAAGCTACCAAGTTCCTGTGGTTTGACACTTGTGAACTTAGTTTTCAGGAGCTAAAGTGTCATTTGACATCCGCGCCAGTGCTCACTCTCCCAGAAGGAATAGAAGGTTATGTGGTATATTGTGATGCCTCAGGTATAGGTTTGGGGTGCGTATTAATGCAACGTGGGAAGGTGATTGCTTATGCATCGAGACAATTGAAGAAACATGAAAAGAATTACCTGACTCATTATTGGGAATTGGTTGTAGTAATATATGCTTTGAATATATAGAGGAACTACTTATATGGCATCCATGTTGACATATACATAGATCACAAGAGATTACAATACATCTTCAAATGGAAGGAGTTGAATTTGAGGCAGCGTAGGTGGCTTGAATTACTGAAAGACTACGATGTCGAGATATTGTACCATCCTAGTAAAGCCAACATTGTGGCAGATACACTCAGTCGTAAGTCAATGGGAAGCTTAGTACACATTGAGGCAGGTAGACAAGGGTTGACTAAAGAGCTTCATCAGCTGGCCAATATGAGAATCAGATTGTTAGACTCTGATGATAGAGGTATTACTGTACAGAATACATCAGAATCATCTTTGGTAGCTGAGGTAAAAGCACAACTTAGTAAGATTGAGAAAGGGCATTCAGCAGTGTAAGATTACAACTTTTGAGATCGGAGGAGATGGGGCACTGATATACTAGAGCCGGTTATGTGTGGTTAATGTGGCAAGGTTATGAGAGAAGATTATGTTTGAGATTCATCAGTCCCGATATTCTATCCACCCAAGCTTGAAAAAGATGTATCATGACGTTAAGGAGCTGTATTGGTGGGATAACATGAAGAAGTCTATTGCAGAATTTGTAGACCAATGTCCTAATTGTCAACAAGTAAAGATTGAGCATCAAAACCCAGTGGATTGATTCAAAATATAGAGATTCCAACCTGCAAATGGGAGGTGATCAATATGGACTTCATTATTGGATTACCTCGCTCTTATCATAAGTTTGACTCCATCTGGGTGATAGTTGATCGACTTACAAAATCTTCCCATTTTCTGCGAGTTAAGACAACTTATACGACTGAAGATTATGTAAGGTTGTATATCAAGGAGCTTGTTAGGCTTCATGGTGTGTAGATATCTATTATATCATACCGAAGAGTTCAATTTACGGCTAACTTTTGGAGGTCTTTTCAGAAGGGTTTAGGAACACAAGTGAATCTCAACACTACATTCCATCCGCAGACTGACAGATAGGCTGAACGTACCATTCAAACACTTGAAGATATGCTACTAGCATGTGTTATAGATTTCAAGGGGAATTGGGATGACCATCTACCACTCATAGAATTTGTCAACAATAATAGCTACCATTCCAGTATTAAAATGGCTCCGTAAGAGGAACTGTACGGGAGGAGATGTAGATCACCAGTTGGATGGTTTGAAGTCGGTGAAACAAAATTATATGGGCTAGATTTAATTCACCAAGCCATTGAGAAGGTGAAAGTGATACAAGAACGACTGAGGACAGCGCAAAGCAGTAAAAAGTCTTATTCTGATGTCCGACGCCGTGATCTGGAGTTTGAGGTTGGTGATTGGATTTTCCTAAGGATCTCACTGATGAAAGGTGTTATGCATTATTGGAAGAAGGGCAAGCTGAGTCCGCGGTATATCAGTTCGTACAGGATTCTTCGACGAATTGGACAGGTTGCCTATGAGTTAGAATTGCCATCCGAATTGGAATTTGTCCACCCGGTATTCCATGTATCTATGTTGGGGAAATGTATTAGAGACCCTTCTCATGCTATCCGTATCAAATATGTACAAGTTATAGAGGATCTATCATATGAAGAAGTGCCAGTGGCTATATTAGATCGACAAGTCCGCAAGCTGAGCACAAAGGATGTAGCTTCCATCAAAGTATTGTGGAGGAACAAGAATATGGAAGAAATGGCATGGGAAAAAGAAGAGGAGATGAATTCTAAATAACCTTACTTATTCCAGATTGAAGATAACGAGGATGTCGGAGGAACACATGACACAATGGAAGCTGAAACAACTCTATGAGGTAAGCAATTGCTTAAGAATACTCTTCCTTAACACAAAATGGTGATATGCAGATAACGTACATATCCATAATGCTTTGTGTTGATACCCAATTTTACCCTCATATCTTTTCAAATAGTATATATATACTTTCAAATATCATTTTGCATCATTATTTAACTTACAAGTTTATCCAAATATTTTTATAACTTTTAAAACTTTAAAATTAATTTTCTTGCCTTTAAATTTCTTGAATATGTATTAATTATACCTTAAATTACTTTGTGATGATTTAATTATACAAATTTATTATTTGTATTCACCTATAGGTTTCACAATGTTTTTACCTCATTTTACATAATTATATTAGTATTTTTAAGGCTATTTACATAATTTTGTAATAATAGCCTATGTGCCGTACATATTTATATTTTATACATTATTTATGCCAAATAACTTTTTATTTTCTTTTGTAATGTTAAGTTATTGTTATTCAATCACTTTATTGCGCAAGTAATATTTTATTATCTGTTAATAATTTTTTTGCAAATTATTTATCAACAATTTCGTGTATTTTAATTGTGTCCCAATTGTGAATTATTTTCGGACCACATTAGCAGCCCAAATACCCCAAAACCCTGGCCCAATTTTCCATCCCAAACCAAACGACCCCTTAATCTTAACCCGGTTGGTACCCGTTTAAACGACCCGCCCCTCCCTTTTCGATCATGGCCATTGATCTTAAATGATCAACGTCCCATAATAAATCCCCATCTCTCCTTATAACCCCTCTCCTAAACCCTAGAGACCCGCTCCCCTACCCAGCCGCCTCTGTATTCCCTCATCTCTCCACTCTCATACTAACCCTAGTCGACCATGGATATTCTCTCTTATTCCTTCCCTGTACGTGTTCATACGCGGATCCTACTTACCTTTTCTGCTACTATCACTCATTTATGGTAACTTTAGTTACCATTGAACTTATGGCCAGTTCGATTATCACAAGTCTGGCTTTGATTATATGGTTCTTAGTGCGATTGTGGTTCTATACACCAAGGCCCTTGTGATCTTTGAATAATTGGGGGGGGGGGGG
>ML298308.1:3396-20127 GCA_005239495.1 Nicotiana undulata | reverse complement strand
AAAGTTATTGGGGGGGGGGGGGGTTTGGGGTCTTTCGTCACTCACCTGCAATTGTTGTTGTTTCTGAGATTTTCTTTATTCGTTTTTTGCAACTGGTTAGTGCCATGTCCTCTAGTAACTTTACTCCTTTTGTTTGTGTTATGTGTACTAGTGTTTTTTGGATTTCTCTGAGTTACTTATGATATTATGCTACTGCGTATACAATTCTTCTTGTTTTAGCACCACTCTGTAGTTTCACTAGCTTCAATCCTCTGCAAGTTTTGATGTTAACTCACATGAGGATAGATAAGTTGATTCATGATGATTGCCTTGCTTTGCTCAAAACCCTTTTGAGACTATGTTCTTTCTCAAATTACTCTCTTCATGTTGAATCCTCCCATGTGTAATTTGCTATTTCTCTACAAGTATTGCGACAATAATGTCTAAGTGCTTATTTTAACATGTCAGCCTTAGTGCATGCCCGTTATAAGAGTTCAGCTTGATTAATTGTTCACCTTCATGTTTAAGTGTAAAATGGTCTATTGTTTGTCATGACTTAGATCCTCTTAGGGGATCAATGCATGCCTAGAACCCATTGGAGCGTGTATTTGCTAAGACTTTCATGTACAAACTGCTTGTGATTATATGAATTATATATTCCAATACTATTACGATTCCTAGGAAAACTTGTTACTTTGCTTTCGTGTGCTCACTGATCATTTCAAGACTCTTAGGATGAAATACGATATATGCCTAGTCTATTCCATCATTCTTCGTGTGATGCCTGCTTGCCTTAGTAATGCTCATCTATTGAATGTAAAACCTTGTGTGATGGTTAGTATTTACCTGAACAATTCACATGTTGAGCCTTGCAAATTAGTTGTCCTCATTAGGCTCATATGTTGAAGTTTCTATGTTAAGTCTATATAGACTTTCGCATGACACTATTGGATTCCCATGTTTGAACCCCTATCTAAGGCTCCTTAGGATAGTTCTGGACCAGGCTGATTTCTGAAACTTTGTTTAAAATAATCCTACTGCTCCTAAACTCTATTTTTGGTGTGATAAACATGAACTTACCTCATATGTGTCTTATATATTTTCCCAATTTGAGCACGATCTTGCTTAGAATAGTTTGCTAATTGTAGTTTAAGACTAGTTCTATTACTTGTGTGTCCGAACATAGCACCCTTAACTTAATCATTAGAATAATTTGGGCTTGGTATATTGGGCCTTCCTTTGTTCTTGAGGTTTTCGAAGTATACTGATTACACTTGGAGTTTGGGCCTGCTATCTGCATGAAGTCTTGAGCCTATTCCAAGACCCAGATGTACTGTTGGGTTGTCCTCTATTGTATTTGGGCCTATAATTATTTAATAATGATCTGTAATAGCATGTAAAACTGAATGATGGGAAAATTTAGTAAAAAGGGAGTTGGGGTATTATAATACTTGTATGAAAAAGTAGAGAATATATCTATTGGGTTTATGTGCTCTACTTGTTGTTTAACATGTTTTATTTATGTACATTGATCGACATCATGCCTATAGGAGTCATGCACACACTTCACTTAACGTGTAAAACATGTTAGTTCCGATATCTTCTACACTTGTTCCATGTGTGCTATTCAACACTCTTAGATAACATGTCTATAGGGCGCAACGATGCAATATTTTTCATTTACCTAGATACCATGCCTATAGGACTTCAAATAATCCGTCTATCAATAACTTTAATTATTTGTGTGTACTGCTCAGCTGGACATCATGGCTATAGGGTTCTAATACTCTAATCGACCATTCCCATTATTTTCTATTACACTGTCATTTGCCTAAGAAACTCATCTATAAAATCAGCGTTGGTAATTCATGATTCCGGGGTCGTTTCACTGCTTTTTGCGCAAGCAATCTAGAAATCATGCCTATAGGTTTGTAATCTACAAATCTGTTGCCTATGTATCACTGGAAATCAGAATCACTTAGAAACCATGACTATTGGATTTATAACGATTTGATATGTCCGTACATTAGCCCTAAAAATGTTGCATTACCTGTTTGATACTTGAATCACATAGAGATCATGCCTATAAGACCAAACGACCCTTAAGTATTAGGTTCGAAATGTTCCACTAGTTAAATCTGGAAATCAGTCTGCGTGCTTCTTTGTTTATGTGTGGAGGTTAATATGAGCTACTTTTTGCTATTATGTGCAGTCCTATTTGTTTGTAAACGCAATTAGTTTTTATCATTTGTAGCAACCTAAGTTAGTCTAGAACTGTAACGACCTGGCCGGTCATTTTGAGAGTTAGCGCCCCGATCCCCTAATAACTATTCCTCCCTTGTCTATTACTTCTTTTGGGACTTGACGGAACGTTTGGTTGTGAATTTCAGAGAGTATTTGGACACATAGTCCTTATAAGTGAGTTTGAGCTTTAGAAATCGGACCCTAGTTGGAGCTGTGTGAAGACGGATCCGGAATGGAATTTCTTCAACTCCATTAGCTCTGTTGGGTGATTTTGGGGTTAGGAGCGTGTTCAGAATGTGGTTTTGAGGCCTGTAGTAGATTAGGCTTGAATTGGCGAAAGTTGGAATTTCGGCCGATAGGTGAAATTTTGATATCGGGCTCGGTATGGAATTCCAAGAGTGGTTGTAGGTTCGTAGTGTCATTTATGACATGTGTGTAAAATTTGAGGTCATTCGGACTAGTTTTGATGTGTTTCGGCATAAGATGTGAAATTTAGAAATATCATAAGTTCTTAGGCTTGACTCCGTGCATAATTGGTGATGTTGATGTTATGGGATATGTTTTGAAGGGTCGACTAAGTTGGAATGAGGTATTAGGATAGGTTGGTAAGTTCGGTTGATGTCCCGAGGGCCTCGGGGATGTGTCGGAGGCTCAACGGGTGATTTTGAACTTAAAAAACCAGCTGAACCATTGCTGGTTATGGTGTCTCGCACCTGCGTTGGATTTTCCGCAGGTGCGGACACGCAGGTGCGGAGTGAGGCTTGCAGGTGAGGAGTTTTGTCAGGGGTCTCCAGGCTCGCAGGTGCGGACGGATATCCGCAGGAGCGGCCCAGCAACCGCAGGTGCGACCCCAGGCGAGTTAATGAGTTTTCGCACATGCGATGGGTTGTTCTGCATGTGCGGTCCAAGAGTCGCAGTGCGGAATCCCTGGACTGTTTATACAAAATTCGAGGGTTTGAATTTTATAATTTCTAAAACGATTTAGAGCTCGGGTTTTGGCGATTTTCAGTGGGTTTTGAAGAGAAGATTCATAGGTAACGAATTCTAACCTTAATTGACTTTTATATCATTAATCCCTAGAAATTTCTTCAATCTAATCAATGAATTTGGGTGAAAAATCATGACAATGGGATGAAAGTTCCCAAAGAAGAAATCTGATATGTTAGGGAGATTTTCACGTCATATTTTTATGATTCTTGTTCGAGTGAGTTCGTGAGTGAATGGGTGTTCGGAATTTATGATTTCCACCCGATTTCGAGACGTGGGCCCGGGGAAATGTTTTACAAATTTTCTTAATTTCGAGTATTAATCTCGAACTTATTAGATATTTTTATTCCTTAAAGTTAACATATATATTGTGCAATCGAATTGAATAGATTTGGGCCATTCGGAGTCGGATACTCGTGGCATGAGCGTAGTTTTTAGTTGAGTAGCGCACTCAAGGTAAGTGTCTTGCCTAACTCTGTGTTGGGGACTTCCCCTTAGGTTGTTTTGACACTATTTGTAGACTGGGCGCCGTGTACGTGAGGTGACGAGTACGTACACGGGCCATTGTTGCTAAAATTCCATTTTTCTTCACATGACACAAACCATTTTTACTCATATTTCATTGTTTATTTCACTCTTTAGGTAGTCTAGATTAGGAATGAGCATGTCTACCTGTTCTTATTTGAATTCCCCTTAGTTGCTACTCCGTGCACCATGTTTAGGTATTCCTATCCTTATTCTTGCCTGTGATTTTTCCTGAACTATTTAAATAAACTCTATCCGGTATTCATTTGCATTGCATATTTAAATTTGGACTACGGACGATATTCCGGGAGCTTTCCCCCTGTACTGCATTGCATATTTAAATTGGGACTACGGATGAGATTCCGAGAGCTTTCTCCCTATACTGCATTGCATATTTAAATTGGGACTACGGACGATATTCCGGGAGCTTTCCCCCTGTACTGCATTGCATATTTAAATTGGGACTACGGATGAGATTCCGAGAGCTTTCTCCCTATACTGCATTGCATATTTAAATTGGGACTATGGACGAGATTCCAGGAGCTTTTCTCATGTACTGCATTGCATATTTAAATTGGGACTACGGACGAGATTCTGGGAGCTTTCCTCCTGTACTGCATTGCATATTTGCTACTGTGAGATATGTTGTGCTTAGTCGAGGGCTCCTTGTTACTATTTTCTTTTAGCTCATTGTTTCTACTATTTTTGCCTTAGCTTAATATATCTCTCTGTTCAAATTTTAAACTGTTTTACTATAAAAATCCAGTAGAGCCTTAACCTGACCTCGTCACTACTTGACTGGGGTTAGGCTTGGCACTTACTAGGTACCAAATTGTGGTGTACTCATTCCCTTTCCTGCGCATGTCTTCCATGTGCAGATCCAGGTACCAACACCCAGTTTCGTGGATAGCAGTCACTTAGCAACTTTGAGGAGACCGCGAGGTAATTCTGCCGTGTCCGCAGAATCCCATGAGTCCCCTTCTACTCTAGTATAGGCATAGATGACTTATACATATCTGATACTTCATTGTATAGAGCTACTCTTAGTATAGAGCTTGTGACTGTTGTGACATTCCGGGTTTTGGGAAGTGAAATTGTATATGCCGAGCAGCTGTTTTATGTGTCTTCTTCTTCTTTTCTGTTTCATTTATTATATCGCATTTACTTTTCCACAAATTTAGGCTTACCTAGTCATAGAGACTAGGTGCCGTCACGAGATTGTTCGGAGGGTAAGTCGGGTCGTGACAAGTTGGTATCAGAGCGTCTAGGTTCATTGGAGTCACAAGTCGGTTTATTAGAGTCTCGCGGATCGGTGCATAGACATCCATATCTATCTTCAAGAGGCTATGTAACTGTTAAGAACAATCATATTCTTTGGAATTCCTTGTTGTGCTAGTTAGTGTCATCCAAAACTCTAAAACTCTATTCTACTCTTTCTCACAGATGGTGAGGACCCGTACTAGACATATTGACGATCAGGCACCCGAGCCCCCAGCCAGAGCCACCATAGGCAGGGGCTGGGGTAGAGGACAAGCACGCGGTGCAACCCGAGCACCGACGAGAGAAGAGACGGAGGAGCCCCCAGCAGCTACATTTAGAGGGGCACAGGAGGTCCCTACTATTACTCCAGCCCTCCAGGAGACTTTAGCTCAGTTCCTGAGCGCTTTCAGTACTCTGACTCAGGCGAGACTACTCCCGATAGCTCCAGCTACATCTCAGGCCGGGGGAGGAACACAGACTCCCGCAGCCCGTACTCCTGAGTAGAGAGTCCATATTGGGCAAGTTCCAGAGTATATTCACATGCCCCCAGTGGCTCCATCTCAGCATGATACCAGGGTAGCTGTTTCTGAGGCAGAGCAACTCAGACTTGAGAGGTACAAGAAGTACCACCCACCTGTTTTCCACGGACTAGCTTCAGATGACGCTCTGGGTTTTCTTGAGGAGTATCATCGCATTCTCCGCACTATGGGTATTGTGGAGACGAGTGGGGTTTCTTTCACCGCTTTCCAGCTGAGGGGAGCGGCTTATCAGTGGTGGCGTGCCTATGAGTTGAGTACTCCGAAGGAGGCAGCTTCACTTACTTGGGATCAGTTCTCCGAGATATTTTTGCTTGAGTTTGTCCCTCAGAGCCTCAAGGATGCTTGGCGTGCGGATTTTGAGCAGTTACGCTAGGTACCATGACTGTGTCAGAGTATGCAGTCTATTTCAGTGACTTGGCTCGTCATCTACCGACCTTGGTGTCTACTAGAAGAGAGAGGGTTCGACGCTTCATTGAGGGACTTCACCCCAATATTTGGACCAATATGGCCTGGGAGTTGGAGACAGATATCACGTACCAGAAAGCCGTGAGTATTTCCTAGAGGATTGAGAGCATGTTAGCCTGGGACAAAGAGGAGAGAGAAGCCAAGAGGTCTCGAGAGACTGGCCATTTTTCGGGAGTTCGTGCACCAACAACACGCTATGGTAGGGGCTTTGTGAGTGGCCCTGTTCATTCAGCTCTTCCAGCAACCAGTGGTATTCTAGCTCCTCCTAGACCTCAGGAGCCTTATTATGCACCACCAGTATCTTATGTGCGTCCTACTCGAGGTGCTATCACCGACCAGTCCAGCAGGCCAGTTCAGAGTCAGCACCAGCCACCACGTCCTTCGAGGTTTTTTTTTAGGTGTGGTGACCCTCGCCACGTGATCATAGATTGCCCAGAGCTAGGAGGGATGCACCATCTCAGAATTATCAGGCCCCACGTGCTCCACCAGGTCCTCCAGCTATTCTTCCAGCTCCAGCTGCTACTCCACCTTCTCAGACAGCTCGAGGTGGAGGTCGGGGAGGTCGAGGTCGCCCTAGAGGAGGAGGTCAGGCCATGTACTATGCTCTTCCAGCCCGTTCCAAGGTCGTCGCTTCAGATTCAGTCATCATAGGTATTGTCCCAGTTTTTCATAGGGATGCATCAGTGTTATTTTACCCAGGATCTACGTATTCATATGTGTCTTCTTATTTTTCTTAACATCTGGCGATATCTCGGGATTTTTTGAGTTCCCCTGTTTATGTTTCTACTCCGATAGGAGATTCTCTTATTGTGGACTGCGTATATCGATCGTGTTTGGTTGTTATCAGTGGTTTTGAGACTGAGGCTAATTTATCATTGCTCAATATGGTGATTTCGATATTATCTTGGGCATGGACTGCTTGTCGCCTCATTATGTTATTCTTGATTGTCACGCCAAGACCGTGACGCTGGCTATGCTAGGTTTACTGAGATTAGAGTGGAGAGGTCCCTTAGAGTATACTCCTCGCAGGGTCATTTCCTTTCTTAAGGCTCAACGGATAGTGGAGAAGGGGTGTGATGCGTACTTGGCCTATGTGAGAGATGTTAGTGTTGATACCCCTACAGTTGAGTCAATTCCAGTTATGCGGGACTATCCTGATGTTTTTCCAGCTGATCTTCCAGGTATGCCGCCTGACAGAGATATTGATTTCGGCATTGATTTGTTTACGGGCACTCAGCCCATTTCTATTCCTCCCTATCACATGGCTCCTCCTGAGTTGAATGAGTTGAAGGAGCAGTTGCAAGAGTTGCTTGATAAGGGTTTCATCAGGCCCAGTGTATCACCTTGGGGAGCTGGGGTACTATTGGTGAAGAAAAAGAATGGTTCGATGTGTATGTGTATTGATTACCAGCAGCTGAATAAGGTTACAGTGAAGAATAGGTACCTATTTCCTCGCATTGATGATTTACTTGACCGTTTACAGGGTGCCAGGTTATTTTCCAAGATTGACTTGCGTTTTGGCTATCATCAGTTGAATATTCGGGAGCCGGATATTCCGAAGACTACCTGCAGGACCAGATATGGACATTATGAGTTCTTTGTTATGTCATTTGGGCTGACCAATGCCCCAGCAGCCTTTTATGCACCTGATGCACAATGTTTTTCGGCCTTATCTTGATTCTTTCATCATTGTGTTCATTGATGACATCTTGGTATATTCTCGGTCCCAGGAAGACCATGAGCAGCATTTGAGAATTGTGCTTCAGACTTTGAGGGAGAAGAAATTGTATGCAAAATTCTCTAAGTGTGAATTTTGACTTGATTCTGTGGCATTCTTAGGCCATGTGGTGTCTTGTGATGGGATCAAGGTATATCCGAAAAAGGATGAGGCGGTGGAGAGTTGGCCTAGACCATCTTCAGCTACTGCGATCCACATTTTCCTTGGTTTGGTTGGGTATTATGCCGTTTTGTGGAGAGATTTTCATCTATTGCAGCACCTATGACTAGACTGACCTAGAAGGGTGCTCCGTTCAGGTGGACTAAGGAGTGTGAGGAGAGCTTTTCGAATCTCAAGACAGCCCTGACCACAGCTCCAGTGTTGGTATTGCCTACGGGTTCAGGATCCTATATAGTCTATTGTGATGCTTCGAGGATCGGCCTTGGAGCGGTGTTGATGCAGGACGATAGGCTGATTGTCTACGCGTCCATATAGTTGAAGGTGCATGAGAAGAACTATCCCGTTCATAATCTCGAGTTGGCAGCGATTGTTCACGCTCTGAAGATATGGCGTCATTATTTATAAGGTGTTCCCTGTGAGATTTTCACTGATCACCGGAGTTTGCAGCACATACTCAAGCAGAAGGACCTCAATTTGTGCCAGCGCAGATGGTTGGAGTTACTAAAGGACTATGACATCACCATATTATACCACCCAGGGAAGGCCAATCTGGTTGTCGACGCCTTGAGTCTCCGGGCGGAGAGTTTAGGGAGTTTGGCATATCTTCCTGCAGCTGAGAGGCCCTTATCATGGATGTTCAGTCCTTATCCATTCAGTTTGTGAGATTGAATCTTTCGGAGTCTTGCCGGGTTTTGGATTGTGTGGTTGCTCGATCTTCTCTTTATGACTGTATCAGAGAGCGCAAATATGATGATCCCAATCTTCTGGTTCTTCAGGACAAGGTTCGGCGAGGTGATTCCAAGGATGTGACTATAGGTGATGATGGTGTGATGAGGATGCAGGGCCGTATCTGTGTGCCCAATGTAGATGGACTTCGGGAGTTGATTCTTGAGGAGGCCCATAGCTCGCGGTATTCCATTCATCCGGGTACCGCGAAGATGTACCAGGATCTGAGATAATACTACTGGTGGCGAAGGATGAAAAAGGATATAGTGGAGTTTGTAGCCAAGTGTCTCAATTTTCAACAAGTCAAACATGAGCATCAGAGGCCGGGAGGGTTATTTTAGCAGATTGAGCTTCCAGAGTGGAAGTGGGAGCGGATCACCATGGACTTTGTGGTTGGACTTACTTGAACTTTGAGGAAGTTCGATGCTATTTGGATGATTGTGGATCGGCTGACCTAGTCAACCCATTTCATTCCAGTGATGACTACATACTCCTCTGAGAGGTTGGCTGAGATTTACATCAGGGAGATTGTTCGCCTCCACGGTATCCCAGTATCTATCATTTCAGACAGAGGTACATAGTTCACTTCACGGTTCTAGAGAGCCGTTTAGCAGGAGTTAGGCACCAGGGTGGAGTTGAGCACAACATTTCACCCTCAGACAGACGGGCGGTCCGAGCGCACGATTCAGATTCTTGAGGATATGCTTCGTGCATGTGTGATGGATTTTGGGGGTTCATGGGACCGATACTTGCCACTTGCAGAGTTTGCTTATAATAATAGTTACCAGTCTAGCATTCAGATGGCACCATATAAGGCTTTGTATGGCAGACAGTGCAGGTCTCCAGTGGGATGGTTTGAGCTGGGCGAGGCCCAATTATTGGGTACAGATTGGGTCCACGATGCCCTGGACAAGGTGAAGGTGATTCAAGAGAGACTTCGCACAACTCAGTCCAGGCATAAGAGTTATGCGGACCAGAAGGTTTGTGACTTGGAATTTATGGCTGGTGATCGAGTTTTGCTTTGGGTATCGCCTATGAAGGGCGTCACGAGGTTCGGGAAGAAGGGTAAGCTAAGTCTGAGATTTATTAGCCCTTTTGAGGTGTTGCAGTGTGTTGGGGAGGTTGTGTATGAGCTTTCCTTGCCTCGTAGTGTAGCAGGAGTTCATCCGGTATTCCACAACTCTATGCTCCGGAAGTTCAGTCCAGTTGGACAAGGATCTATCATATGTTGAGGAGCCAGTAGCTATCTTGGATAGCCTAGTCAGAAAGCTCAGGTCAAAGAATATCGCATCAGTAAAGGTTCATTGGAGCGGTCGGCCGGTCGAGGAGGCGACATGGGAGGCCGAGCAGGATATGCGCAGGCAATACCCTCATCTTTTCACAGCTTCAAGTATGTCTCTATATTCGTTCGAGGACGATCGATTTTCTTAAGAGGGGGAGAATGTAACGACCCGGCCGGTCGTTTTGAGACATGTAGGAATAATTGTTCCTCCCATGTCTATTTCTCTTTTGGCACATGTTGGAACGTTTGGTTGTGAATTTCGGAGAGTTTTTGGACACATAGTCCTTATAAGTGAGTTTAAGCTTTAGAAATCGGACCGTAGTTGGACCTATGTGAAAACGGATCTGTAATGGAATTTTGTTGACTCCGTTAGCTCCGTTGGGTGATTTCGGGGTTAGGAGCATGTTCAGAATGTGGTTTCGAGGCCTGTAGTAGATTTAGGATTGAATTGGCGAAAGTTGGAATTTCGACGATTTCGGCTGATAGGTGAAATTTTGATATCGGGCTCGGAATGGAATTCTGAGAGTGTTTGTAGGCTCTTAGTGTCATTTAAGACCTGTGTGTAAAATATGAGGTCATTCGGACTAGTTTTGACGTGTTTCGGCATCGGCTGTGAAATTTGAAAATATCATAAGTTCTTAGACTTGAATACGTGCATAATTGGTGATTTTGAAGTTATGGGATGTGTTTTGAAGGATCAACTAAGTTAGCATGAGGTATTAGGACAGGTTGGTAAGTTCGGTTGAGGTCCCGGGGGCCTCGGGGATGTGTTGGAGGCTCAACAAATGATTTTGAACTTGGAAAACCAGCTGAACCATTGCTGGTTCTGGTGTCTCGCACCTGCATTGGATTTTCCGCAGGTGCGGACACGCAGGTGCGGAGTTTGGTCAGGGGTCGCTAGGCTCGCAAGTGAGGATCCGCAGATGCAGCCCAGCAACCGCAGGTGCGACCCTAGGCGAGTTAGTGAGTTTTCGCACTTGTGATGGGTTGTTCCGCAGGTGCGGGACCGTAAGTGTGGTCCAAGACTCGCAGGTGCGGAATCCCTGGACTGTTTATACAATATCCGAGGGTTTGAATTTTATTATTTCTAAAATGATTTAGAGCTCGGGTTTTGGCGATTTTCAGTGGGTTTTGAAGAGAAGATTCATAGGTAGCGAATTCTAACCTTAATTCACTAGTATATCATTAATCCCTAGCAATTTCTTCAATCTAATCAATGAATTTGGGTGAAGAATCATGAAAATGGGATGAAAGTTCCCCAAGAAGAAATCTAATAAGTTAGGGAGATTTTCATGTCGGATTTTGATGATTCTTGTTCGAGTGAGTTCGTGAGTGAATGGGTGTTCGGAATTTATGATTTCTACCCGATTTTTAGACGTCGACCTGAGGGACTTTCTGGGAAATTTTCCTAATTTCGCGTATTAGTCTCAAACGTATTAGATATTTTGATTCCTTAAAGTGATATTTATATTGTGAAATCGAATTGAATAGATTTGGGTCATTCGGAGTCGGATACTCGTGGCAAGAGCGTGGTTTTTAGTTGAGTAGCGCAGTCGAGGTAAGTGGATTTCCTAACTCTATGTTGGGGACTTCCCCTTAGGTTGTTTTGACACTATTTGTTGATTGGGGGCCGGGTACGTGAGGTGACGAGTACGTACACAGGCCACTTTTGCTAAAATTCCATTTTTTTCCAAATGACACAAACCATTTATACTCATATTTCACTGTTTATTTCACTATTTAGGTAGTCTAGATTGGGAATGAGCATGTCTACCTATTCTTATTTGAATTCCCCTAAATTGCTACTATGTGCACCATGTTTAGGTAGTTCTATCCTTATTCTTGCGTGTGATTTTTCCTGAACTGTTTAAATAAACTGTATCTGGTATTCATTTGCATTGCATATTTAAATTGGGACTACAGACGAGATTCCGGGAGCTTTCCCCCTATACTGCATTGCATATTTTAATTGGGACTACGGACGAGATTCTGGGAGCTTTCCCCCTGTACTGCATTGCATATTTAAATTGGGACTACGGACGAGATTCCGTGAGCTTTCCCCCTGTACTGCATTGCATATTTAAATTGGGACTAAGAACGAGATTCCAGGAGCTTTCCCCCTGTACTGCATTGAATATTTTCTACTGTGAGATATGTTATGCTAACCGAGGGCTCCCTGTTGCTATTTTCTTTTAGCTCATTGTTTCTACTGTTTTTGCCTTAGCTTATAAATTGTTTTACTATAAAAATCCAGTAGAGCCTTAACCTGACCTCGTCACTACTTGACTAGGGTTAGGCTTGGCACTTACTAGGTACCAAATAATGGTGTACTCATGCCCTTTCCTGCGCATGTCTTCCATGTGCAGATCAAGGTACCAACACCCAGGTTCATGTCTTGGAGTCACTTAGCAGCTTTGAGGAGACCGCGAGGTAATTCTGCCGCGTTCGCAGAATCCCACGAGTCCCCTCCTACTCTAGTATAGGCATAGATGACTTATACATTTCTGATACTTCATTTTATAGAGCTATCTTTAGTACAAATCTTGTGACTGTTGTGACATTTCGGGTTTTAAGAAGTGAAATTGTATATGTCGAGCGGTTGTGTTATGTATCTTCTTCTTTTCTGTTTCATTTATTATATCGCATTTATTTTTCCGCAAATTTAGACTTACCTAGTCGTAGAGACTAGGTTCCGTCACGAGACCGTCCGGAGGGTAAGTCGGGTCGTGACAAGAATCACCCAAATAGAGGTCCAAAGCCTCCTGGACCATAGGCATAGGATAGGTAGTACACGCATAAGACACGACTTAGAATTGAATTATAACACTTTAGGTAAACAACTTAAACATAGTAATCGGGTAGTAGGAGATGATAGTATGTGCTCGCTGAATAATATGAGCAACTCTTATCTAAAAGGAGTTGCGAAGTATAATTTATGTTGCA
Source organism: Nicotiana undulata (assembly GCA_005239495.1). NCBI lineage: Eukaryota > Viridiplantae > Streptophyta > Magnoliopsida > Solanales > Solanaceae > Nicotiana > Nicotiana undulata. The sequence continues at coordinate 7,280 of ML298308.1, read as the reverse complement.
CGGGGTGATCCTTTAGGCTAAAAAACTTAGGAAACCCCCCTCTTTTATATACTTGCTACTCACACTTTGTCATTTAATATAGAATATTGTAGTTCTATCCTTGTAGTCCTTAACGATTTATACCAATTGTCATATGTGTTATAATGGAACTCTTCGACTTTTATATTTTTTTGTTTATCTGATCACCTAGCCTAATCCAAATAGTTTTAAGTTTGGCCGGGACCACAGTTGTGGACCTCGAATAGTGCCTAACACCTTCTCTCTAAGGCAATTTGAGCCCTTACCTGATATTTGGTGGCGTTGACTAGTCAAACATATTTATTTGCATAATAGGTGCCCAAATGCACCTTAAAACCGATAGGTGGCGACTCTTATCTTTTAATACCCATTTAAAAGAGTTGTCATATGTAGAAACCCTATTTCCCGAAAAGGGGCGCGGCAATTACAATAGGTTTGTATGATTATTTTGGACTGGGACGTATGTTCGGATTGGGTTCTGGGTGATCCGGGAGCGTTTCAGCGCTTAATGTGGAAAGTTTGTTCATTGGAAGCTTTCTAGTTCTTTAAATTTGGGTTGGAGTAGACTGTCGTGTTATCGATGTCCGTTTGGGATTCTAAGACTAGAAATAGGCCAGTATGGTGATTTATTACTTGTACGCAAAATTTGATGTCATTCCGAGTAGTCTAAGTATGATTCGGCTTGTTCGGAGCTAGTTGAGAAGTATAAAGTTCATAAGTTGATCCAATTTGGTTTTGCGAAGCAAGTCTTGATTTTGTTGTAATTTTACGTGTTTTGAGAGTTCGTGCAGTTCCGTATTATGTTTACGGACATGTTGGTGCATTTGGATGGGGTCCCAGGTGGCTCGGGTGTGTTTTAGACTGCCCGGAGCTAAGTCGGAAACACCAGAAATTTATTGTTCTGGTTTCCTTCTTCGAGAACGCGAAGCAGAGATTGTGTTTGCGATGATGGTGTGAAACTAGTGGATATGTTCTCTACGCATTCGCGAGAAGGGGATTGCGTTCACGAGGCTCTGGGCCATTGGCCTTTGCATTCATAAAGCGTGAGGCCAGCTGGGGAGAGGGTCAGCCGATTGCATCCGCATTCGCGTTGAGGTTGTTGTGTTCGCTAGGTGCAGGTAAGCTAAGCCTTCATGTTCACGAGGCTGGTCCCGCGTTCATGAAGGGAATTTTTCCAGGGTTGGGCAGTTTGCCTTCGTGATAGCGAGGGACCTATCGCATCGCGAAGAAGGAACCACTGGGCAGTGTTTGATTTAAAATCGGGATTTTGGCTGTTTTGTTCATTTCTCTCATTTGTTAGGTAATTTTTGAACTTCTTAGAGAGGGGTTTTCACTTAGATATTGAAGTTAAGTGATTTCTAAAAAATGGAGTTAAATATATAGATTATGGGTAGATTTTAACATGTAAAATGTGGAAATTTTACAAGTTTGTTGAAAACTCTAGGTTTTGATGAAAATGGGATAAGACCACGAACATGGAATTGAATAGAAATTATATATTTGGGTTCGTGAGGTCATGGGTAACTTTTATTTATAAAACTTTCCGGAATCCGGGCACGTGGGCCTAGGGGTTAATTTTAGGATTCCTCTAATTTGGGTTCAATAGTTTGCCTTCTTGGAGTCTTTTGCTCTGTTCTTTATACTGTGGTATCAGAGCCAGCCCATCCTTTCGGAGGGAGGAACAAGTTTACTAAATATGTCTGAGTCGTTTCCATCATCCTCTTCCTTAGCAAAAATGAATATATCTCCTACTCTATATAAAACTTTGTCCAAAAAATATGATTATCTCTATGAAGTAGATATCCTACCCGATGAACAAAAAGTATCTTCAACTGAACTACCCCATATAAACCCTTAATCCACTTTTGCCAAAAAATCATTTGCACCATGGACCCAAATCCGTTCCTTAGTCCAACATAAACCAAAAGGAGTCAAGGAATATGTTGCTGCCTCAAAACTTGACCAACATCCTATTCTTGCCACTCGAGAGGAACATTTTATTACCCTCCAAATTCCAGATGATTTTCCCAGACAGTGGAGAGACCATGGTTTTACCCATATCCATTTTGGTGCTATCCGTATTGCTCTGACTTATCATGGAAGAAAAGGTCAACCTGTTGTTGCTCGACTTTCTCTTCTAGACACAAGATATTTGGAGTACCAACATGCAAATTTGGGTACTGCAGAAGTTACCTTGAATGCAGGGACTGTTTTCATAACCATCTTTCCAAATTTCAATATGTCCCTTTACGACCCATACTTAACCGAAGCCCTAAAAATCCAGGTCCAAATTCAAGGTGCCCCACAAGCCAAAGATTCTATCCAAGCCACTCTTCATCACCAAATAGCATGGCGAGTCCAAAATCATGCCATGGATCTTTGCCTTCCCGGAAGAGAAAATGCTTTACTCTTGAATATTGATGCTACTAAAGGAAATACCATGTGCACCCAAATACCCAGACAAATTTCCAGAGATGAGCTTGTCAAAATTCTTCCTGATTCCTGGATCACAAATTATGAAAGGTTAAGGGAACCAGAAGAACCTCTACAATCTGGTGAGCCAACTTTTACCAAAAGAAATGACAAAACTGTTTCCATAAGCTTTGACCATTCCCATCTCAAAAAACCCAATAAAACCATTTTTTCTTGCCAAATGATCCAACCCAAAGACACAAACCCTGACCCTGACCCTGAAAGGGAACCTTTCTGGAATATACAAACTATCATGGAAGAACATGACTGGTGTAGACACTTTGACAAAGACGGCAAAAGGGTTTGGTGGTACAAATGCCCCTTTACGGGACACTGCCCATGGGATCTCAATTGTGATTGCCAAGATTGTTTGGAAGATCCAATTGGAGAATATGATGAACACCACCAGCGTCACTGGGAAAGATTTGGCCTCAACAAGCCCAAATCCAAGAAAAAAGGGAAAACTATTGAAAAGCAGTTTCGAGCCAAATATGAAAACAAAGACCCTTCAATTGGTTCATTAAGCCGTCCAGGTAAATATGAATTTCTGGTCAGTTATAAACCCCATGAATGGCCAAAATTACTAGAAAAAAATTCACTCCAAGTTGGGAAGATAGAGAAATCACCCCAGAATCCAAAAAGCCACTNAAAAATATAGTATTACCTTCTGGAGAAAAACCCCAACAAGTGACATCGAGGCAACAATGAACTGGCAATCAGAAAATTCCATCTGCCAAAATAAAGTGCTCAACAATATTGGCAACTCCATAAAAAACGTTGCCATGCACAAAACAAGTTAATGAACAAAGTGGAAACAATTGAGAAAAAGGTGGAACAGACAACATACTCAGCATGCAGGACTAATTAAAGCCTTGGAGCTAAGATTGGCAAATTTACAATATGAGATTTGTCCGCCAGGTACTTCACTTTTCCAGTTCTTCCAACAGCAACAAAAAGAGACGATTTCACTCAAAGAACAGATCCAACTTTTGAGAAATGACCGCTTTGAGTCACAAAAAACCCCACTTTTCCCTTCAAAACCTACCTTCTATCCCATGTCAACACAAACATATTCCCCACTAAAAATGGACAACACCTTTTCTACTTTTCGTACAACCTCATACAATCCTATCTCTTTCACCCAACCCTTAAAAGAAGAAACTGAATTCGATGTCGCAAAAATGGTTTGGGAAAGAAAGATGCTCTTGCAGCAAAAAAACAAACCAAGAAAAGGCGAGACCAAGGAGAAAGTTCAAAAGGGTCCAACCCTGAAAGTTTGATGATTTCCGATCAGAAGATTCTGGACATCTATGTTTCCCAGCCAAGAAACATATAAAAGGAGATACTACATGGTCAGAATCTCTAAATTCCTCTGACGATGATACAATGGAAGA
>ML298305.1:0-10663 GCA_005239495.1 Nicotiana undulata | reverse complement strand
ACCATTCTGGGGAGACTGATAGAGCCATATGCTACAAAAACTCCAGCACGACTGAGGTGCGATGTATAATATGAATCTCAGGAGCCATCCTGCTCACATAACCTCGTCACTACGTGGAACCTCAACACATAAGAAAGTATCAAGTCGTTTCACCACTCACACGGCATAATCACAATATCAGATGAATTTGACGAAGACGGGATAACACCTGATATCCCAATGCCCCTCCTTGAGGATTTCCATACTGAAATTAACACCTCTGACTCGCATGAAGCCCAAAATCTTGTTTAAGTCCATTCACTCACTTCAAGCCGATTCGGCTCGCATTGAACTAGGCTGATAGCCTTACCTGGGTCCAAATAACCCGCTTTCTTTTTCTTATACACACGAGACCAACCATCATAGCCGAGGTAAACACCCCACAGTCCATAGCCAACTGAGCCGAACGCATTCCAGGCATACATTCTCAAATAAGCAATATTATACTTCCTTACACTTATTTTAAATCTGCAATCAATCAGGTGACTACAGGTCACGCTTACACAATCTTCCTGTGGTCACACTCCCATGACTTTCCACACAAGGCAACAAGTATGCACATCCATACCACCGACCATCCTAAGGCTGTAAAACAATTCAAGGACCCGTAATCAGGATACCAAGTCTCTTTCACCAAACACCGATCTCAGGTGACACTGAAGACAACATCAGCTTATTCTAGACATTCAAATCCCTTGTTCTTGCTCCCCTGAGCTCATGACATCCTTGTTAACACCGAACCGCAATCTCGATTCTTACTTCCAGTTACATACCGCTTATTGCACATAACATGCCAATTTGGAATAGCATAGGAAGTTCCATCATAACTCCTGAACCACTAACAGGGTGAACACTTCATCACATATAGAAACCTTTTATTTGCTTCAATTCATGAGAACCATAACAACACAGAAGTGAGCTCTCACAATCACAATACATGCAAATACTTAAGTACTGGTCTGAACCACCATAAACCTTCCGGGATCTTCCTACACCTGACATGACATAGCACTTGAATGCTTCCAAATGAAATCTATTACAACGGCCGACGAGCCCCACACACATCTGCACAAACCATACACGTACTCAATCATACCGAAGGAACTAATCAGTGTCGTACATGCGTCGTTCCATCATGGCTAACCAATCTATCTTCTTTTAATCATCTTTAATCGCCTCAGGATAATGGTAACTTCTTTCAACTCATAGCAACTCAACCCTCATTCATCCTGAGTGACTTTGATTCACGAGACCATGCTACCTAAATCCCGCAACTCATCTCACAACCTCCTGATAATCTTTCTACAACCTGGAGTCTATTTCTCTCACTCCTCCGATACTATCCAGCGTGCTGAAATAACATTGAACACTCCAACCATCTTCCTTCCTCTTAGAGAATATACTGTAGAAGCTCGATTCTTAATTATACTATTTCCTGAAACCCTTAAACACCGCATTCTCTAACTTTCAAATTCATTAGGACCACTACTGAGAGTCACCCACTCTGACTGGCCCCGAATACAATCAACCCCAAGGCTCTTCTAGCACATGAATATGCTCTCAATGAAGCACGTGACTAAGTCACTTCCCTTATAACTTGCCTATGCCTTAAGCACAAATTCTAAATTTTCCAATGCCTAACGCTGGTCCAATAGGCCCAACTTCGCACATTTTTATCACATGCCATGCCCAATTACCGCCTCACTCCTTTCTCTTAGTTGTAACATCTTGTCGATACGCCGACAAATCCGCAATCCCATGAGAGCACAATCCTACGACCCAACTGCAGGTGGTGGGACTCCCCCACTTAGCCCGAAGTTACTTCTTGCACCGCTCTAGACACTGTTGAGATCCTTTATCCTTTGTTGACATGACCTTGTTCCACCAATCCATCCAATTCTTCCGAATTCTCCTGTTAGCCACCCCCCCCCTTAAATATTTGAATTTTCTAACACCATTCACACATTCTACCTCCTACCGACTAGCCACTAGGACTCCGCACAGAACTTACCAACCCTACAAGCGCTAACCTACTCATAGAAGACAACCCACCCGAAGAAACTAGCCAACTGACGCCTACCATTACGCTATGCTTCGCTCTTTCTACAATACCAAGACCCCCATCCTGAGCATGTACCCATTTACTAACCTTAAAAATCCGTCCTCTCCTCCTGGACATCTACGAACTGCACTACTACATCTTCTGATTCACCGATATGTTGCCGCTCTCCCACTTGGTCCAACTTATTACCTCAAGCGTTACCTGACTTCCTATCCTTACACCTGATCTTTTAGAATTGGCACCACCGCCCAAGACTTCTCACATATCTTCCTCCGTCGAATGGTGCCCACTTGCTGCCTCAATTCAATACCATTCTCCGTAACTCTTAAACCGATAGATCCCCACAACTTTAAATCTTTACGAAGATCATCTTCCTCGAGCCGCCTTCATTAAAAGTAATTGTTCAATTCTGAACCACTACACACCACGATCTCTAACAACCGCTTCCTCAACACCGCTTCATAGCACTCTAACCCCATGCGACCTAAGAGCTATCACACCGGCGAATTTAACATATTCTATTCGATCAAACGGCGATACCACACCACATGTGAATATTCCACCTTTACCAATGACACCCAGCCTCAATACTTTATCAACCCAAACTGGACCACACATAATCCAAATGCCTTTCCTCTACCGGAACTAAAAATACCGAAATCTAGAAACCACACTCTGAGAAGACCTCCCTTCAAGCCATTCATCACCCCCAACACATGGGCAAGCATTCTACCGCCATATCAACATCGCGCGATAACCAATCGAAACATCATCACTATCCGAGCATAGCCTCAAGGCTCTTAGAAACACAGCTCCTTAGCTGAAATAACATCATATTATTCTGCAGGGCGATAACAACAGTCCATTCGACTATGCATGAAGAACAACACGCACCACATCTGTAGCCCCATTACAATTCCTCAAACTCTCGATTATAGGAAGCGCTCCGCGACGTATAAGATTGAGTAGGAAAAAACATAGGCATAAGCCTGAGAGGAATCAAATCGCACGATAAGATATCAAGAAGGGAAGTACTCCTAACAGCCCTGCAGCCTCTCGAAGATAAGTGCAGACGTATCCGTACCGATCCGCAAGACTCTACTAGACTTGCTAATGACTCGTGAAACCTAGGGGAACCTAGAGCTCTCATACCACGTTGTCACGACCCAAAACCTATGGGTTGTGATGGCGCCGGACACACTGTCAGGCAAGCCAATCCCTGAACTAGTTCAAACAACTTCCTGCTTACACTTTCAAAATCATGTCTTTTTCTGCATTTATAATCAAATAATAAAGCAAATGCTCGTAACCTAAATACGGCGGATAATCCACTTAATGCAGTACAAGAAATACCAACACTTTCTCAGAACCCGGTGACACAAGTACATGAGCAATTTCTAAGAATTTATACAATTATACAACTCTTGTCCGAGAATTTAAACTGGACAAAGGTAATAATGAAAAAAGCGTAGGGACATAGAAGGGAGACTGTACCAGCTTCTGAACGCCACGGAACAATTCAACCTGAGTAAGCCTCCGAATTAATCACTGCACTACGAGGGTACTTGTGCAAAAAAATACACAGAAAGTGTAGCATGAGTACATATACAAATATGTACCCCGTGTGTATCCCGTCTAATCTCGAAGAAGTAGTGACGAGAGGTCGACTCGATACTCACTAAGGTCCAACAATAATAGTATAAAATAGGATATAAGGAGAGCAGTAGACATGTAAATAGTGCACCACAATTGTCAAGAGAATACAGAGTTTCCAAGTAAATATTGAAAGCAGTAAAACCTCACCTGTCTCTTTTCCCCAAAAATATGTCAAATCATAAATCAGGAAAACGGTACCAAACAGTCATACGCACACGGAGTTAGACAACCGGCCGAAGTCATAAGGTAGAATAGCTATGCACTGCCGGGGATCGACCTGCCCGTACCAAGAGTGCATGCTTACAGTGTAATCATATCAAGAACAGTTATGCACTGGCGGGGATCGATCGGCCCGTACCAAGAGTGCATGTTTACCAATAATCATGCCTACGCACTTCCGGGGATCGACCAGCCCGTACCAAGAGTGAGTCTATCAATGTAATCATATCATATCATAGCATAACTTCGTTCATGCACTGCCGGGGATCGACCAGCCCGTACCAAGAGTGCATTCTTAATTAGTTCCCTGTGCACTGCCGAGGATCGACCGGCCCGTACCAAGAGTGCACTATAAATCCGCCGTGGCGTACAGCCCGCTCCCATAAGAGTGAATGAAGTTACATATCGCTCGCAGGATGTAAATTACGAAGCGACAACATGCGCACACAAAATGTAAAGTTCATTTCACCACAATCCTTTCCCATTATTTAAGTAAATTAAAGCTCGGGGGAACAATAATATCTTACATGAGTACAAAACTTATAAGTCATTTCTTTTCCTTTCATAATACTTTCCATAAATAATTTCTTTCATATTACTTCCTGTAAGTCAATTCATTTCATAATATTTTTCCGTGAAAACAATTTTCCTTCCATATTATTTTAAAATCCATAAATCTCAGAGAAACAAAACCACATAACAGGATATTATAACATACATATAATTCATTACAAGAAGTATACAGGGCATGATGTGGGGCCTAACTACCCGGACATAACAATAGTAGCTGCTACGTACGGACTCTCGTCACTTGGTACGTACGTAGCCCCAACAAACAATTACATATATCATGTAGAACACCTAAGGGGATAATTCCCTCTTACAAGGTTAGAAAGGAGACTCACCTCGCTCCGAAGATTCATCACCGGCTTCCAAGCTTCTACGACGACTAAAAATGGATGCGCACGCTCCCAAACTATCCAAATAACGGCAATTCAATAAAAATATACTCTAATATTTGCTAAAAATTTAGATTATATAATTTCCCAACTCCGCTCAAGGAATTGACCAAAATGCCCTCGGACCCACGAGCCCGGATTCCGAAATTTCTCGAAGATAAATTCTACCCATAACTTTACTAACTCAAATATACAATTTGCTACAATTTTCATGCTCAAATTCATGGCTAAAATCAAATTTTATCAATTCTAGGTTTCCTTGCAATTTCCCCACATTTTTTCCAATTTCACATATCCAATCTATGTAATAAATCTTTTATTTAACTTGGAAATAAGTAGAAACAATTTACCTTTGATGCTTGATGAAATCCCCCTTGAAATGCTCTCCAAAATCATCCAAGACAAATGAAAGAAATGGCCAAAATTCGAGTTTAAAGAATCTGCCCCTGCTTCGTCGAGTTGTACCTTGCACTTGTGCTGCACAGGTTGTACATCCTATTAAAATTCCCTTGTTGAACACCTTCTGTTAAGACACCCGTAACTTCTTGTAGAAATATCAAAATAACAAACGGTTTGAAGATTTAGAAACTAGACTCGAATAACTTTAATTGGATAGGTTGTACACCATATAACTCTTTATATATCCCGAGATATGAGCTTCTAAAGTCGGCTTCCTGCATCAGAAAATCTGGCAAAACCGCTCCACCATCCATATTCAATCGGTCATAACCTTTTGCACAAAACTCCAAATTACAAATGGTTTAATATCCTGCAAATCAGACTTCAGGATCTACAACTTTCATGTTTTGCAAATTTTCAGATTCCTTATAGATTATTATATATATGCTTCCAAAGGTAGCTCTTCGACGCACAATTTGCTGTCCAAAATAAATGCAGAAATTTTCTGCAATTTTCATTCTTTCTTTTGTCTAAAATTCATTCTGTTAACCTTCCGAAATCCACCCGAGGCCCTCGGGACCTTAATCAATTATACCGACATGTCCCAAAACGTGATACGAACTTGCTCGAGGCCTCAAATCACATCAAACAACGCCGAAATCTCGAATCGCACTAAAATTCAAACTTTATGAACTTTGAAATTTCAAACTTCTACATCCGATGCCGAAACATATCAAATCACGTCCAATTGACCCCAAATTTTGCACACAAGTCATATTCGACATTACGGACCTGCTCCAACTTTCGGAATTGGAATCTGACCCCTATATCAAAAAGTCAAACTCTCGGTCAAACTTCTCAAAAACCTTCAAATTTCTATCTTTAGCCAAATGACTTCAAAATGACCTCCGGACATCAATATGGATCTATTCCCAGACTCGGAATCCCAACTACAGAATCACCATACGGATCTATTCCCAGAATCGGAATACCAAACGGACATCAATATCATTGAAATGCGCTTCAAGCCAAACTTAGGAAATTTCTTCAAAAATGGTGACTTCCACAATATACACTGAAACGCTCTCGGGTTATCCAAATCCCGATCCGGACATACGCCCAAGTCCGAAATCACCAATTTCTTCAACTTAAGGCTTCTTAAATGAGAATTTTCCTTTCAATTTAACTCCGAACCTCCTGAATTTCAACTCTGACCATACACACAAGTCACAATACCCGAAATGAAGTTGTTCATGACTCCCAATTGTCGAACGACGCACTGGATCTCAAAACGACCAGTCGGGTTATTACATTGGTATCAGAGCACGTTGTCACGACCCAAAACCTATGGGTTGTGATGGCGTCGTACACACTGTCAGTCAAGCCAATCTCTGAACCAGTTCAAACAACTTCCTGCTTACACTTTCAAAATCATGTCTTTTTCTGCATTTATAATCAAATAATAAAGCAAATGCTCGTAAACTAAATACGGCGGATAATCCATTTAATGCAGTACAAGAAATACCAACACTTTCCCAGAACCCGGTGACTCAAGTACATGAGCAATTTCTATGAATTTATACATTATACAACTCTTGTCCGAGAATTTAAATTGGACAAAGGTAATAAAGACAAAAGCGTAGGGACATAGAAGGGAGACTCTGCCAGCTGCGGAATGCCACGGAACAATGCAACCTGAGAAAGTCTCCGAATCAATCACTGCACTACGAGGGTACCTGTGCAACAAAATGCACAGAAAGTGTAGCATGAGTACATATACAAATATATGTACCCTGTGAGTATCCCGTCTAATCTCGAAGAAGTAGTGACGAGAGGTCGACTCGATACTCACTAAGGTTCAACAGTAATAGTATAAAACAGTATATAAGGAGAGCAGTAGACATGTAAATAGTGCACCACATCTGTGAAGAGAATACAGAGTTTCCTAGTAAATATTGAAAGCAGTAACAACTCACCTATCGTTTTTCCCCAAACATCTGTCAAATCATAAATCAGTAAAACGGTACCAAACAGTCATGTGCACACAAGTCACAATACCCGAAATGAAGCTGTTCATGACTCCCAACTGCCGAACGATGCGCTGGATCTCAAAACGACCGGTCGGGTCGTTACATCTAAATACTAAGGTTGTGGACCCTAAATGGGTGTAATGTCAATGGGTGTTTAACATTGAATATATATATAATGGTTGGTTGATATTTATTTATTTCTCATTCTTCATTTATTGTTGGTGGTTGCAAACATTAACAAGTGCCATTAAATTCTTTCTTTACTTGGAAAAGTGAGTTAGGATTTGGTAGAAGTAAATATCAAAGACTCAAGGCTTTAAACCTTGTTTAATAGAATCGCTTAGGAATAAGTGGGTTTTATTTGGCATAAATTGATTACTCTTACTTGCAACTCTTTTATATTTGAAAAAATCATAAAGAGGAAATATTACCCAACTATTAGAAAATATTGGGTAGTCATTTAGATATCATTTGCATATCAAGAACCTTCCATTAGAAATATATCATATTAACACCGGTAGCATTACATTTCATTGAAGGGGATACAAACTTGGTTTAGTTTACCAAATTAATTACAACCTTATACAATCAATAGTTATTACTTGTTTATTAAATTATCACACAATCAATTACCATACTCTTGTTACTCTAACGGAATAGACATACGATTTAAGTTAAGATTCACACTACTCAAATAAACTTTTCACGCCTATTCCCTGTGGGATTCGACCCTAACCTTGTTGGGTTACTATATTTGACATCGATCTCTTTACACTATTTTAAGGTGTAGTTTGAGCGTGCCAAAATAAATTTTGGCACCGTTGCCGGGGAATACGGTTTTGAAATTACTAAATAGTGTGCACTTTACTTTATATCTTCTTCTATTCCATCACACGTTGCTTGCTTTGTTTGGTGTACTAGGTGAAAATGGCCAATGTTAATTATGATGCAGAGGAGAATCCTTTCGCCGACATCAAGGAATATATTAATGACACCAACGCTATTCTCTCTCCGCGGGTTGAAGCCTCTACATTCAAAGTAAAGCACGGGTTGATCCTAATGCTAAAGGCGGAAGGATTATTCCGAAACTCAACGGATGATTATCCGACGCAACACCTTAGGAATTTCTTGGGTGTATGCGCCATGCATAAACAAAACAATGTGTAAGATGATGTGTTTAGGTTGCGGGTATTAAAATACTCATTGACGGGGGAAGCGAAAAAATGGCTTCAAAATTTACCTCCTCAGTCTATCACTTTTCGGCCTGAACTTGTCTGCGCCTTCTTAGCCAAGTGGTTCCCACAAAGCAAAAAGTCCGAGCTCAGAGAAAAAATCTTCTTTTTCAAACAATTTCCAGGGGAACATTTACATGAGGCATGGGACCGGTTCACGTTATACCTAGTAAGGTCACTGAATCATGGCTTTCCGGACCATATTTTGATGGATAAATGTTGTATGGCACTATTGTCACACCCTAACCCCGAGGGACGAGACCGGGACCTAACCGAGTGAACCCAGGCAAGCAAGCCTGTTTATCCCTTCCTACCCAACTCTTTTATTCCCCGAGTTTATAGCATACATTATTTACTAAGTTAGTGTTACACCCTATATTTTCGTACGTGAGAGTACATCGTAAGTCAATTGATGTAAGCTCAGAAATAAGATTTTATTTGATGNATGTTACACCCCATGTTTTCGTACGTGAGAGTACATCGTAAGTCAATTGATGTAAGCTCAGAAATAAGATTCTATTTGATGGAATATAAAGTAAGTTAATCATGTTACGTTGGAGGTTACAAATATTTAAGATCATGAATAACGAGTACCAAGAGGGTTGGAAAGCTTAGAAGCTAAACCAATTGAAGAAAATAAGTTTCGTCGAAAGTCGACGAGTTTGGAATGTTATAACATGTACTTTAGGGTGAGACTATGGTTCATTACATGATAAGGAGGTTATGATATGAGTTAATTTTTATTGTATGATAGTTTTGTTCTACTTTTTGAAGTCAAGCAAGTGCATGAACAAAAGTTGGCAAAGGTCTTCACAAGTTACACTCATAATGTGCTTAACATTAGGTCAATTGTAACTGAGCTTTTCTCCTGATATACTTGGAATTAGGGGATGATCAACCTACCACACCGAAGATCTATGAGTCTAGTTTCCAACACATTAAACCGTTAATCGATACGACATAGAAGTAGAGAGATATTTGCAATTTCGTGAGACTGCGTAGACATCATAAGTGACAAGTAGGTGGATCACTAGAGCTTTTTGAGCAATACATTTCATGTATTATATGAGGTCTTATTGGAACATATTATATACCACATTTAAGGACTTGGAATTTAGTTTCCAACGCTCTTAACCGTTCGTTCTTACGACATCAGGATAAAAAAATATAAGCGTCGGACGATGGACCAATCCTAGGGTGCCAAGCTAGCACCTCTTTGACTTTTCCAAACTTGATATATATAAACATTAGGTCGGATTTCTCTTCATTATTAAGCATAAAACGACCATAGAACACCCATAAACATAACATCAAGCTATCTACTAGGTTTTCAAAGAAGAATATCATCCCGGGCATGAAATCGAGAAGCAATAACATCAAAATGATCTGTACGACGTAAGTGTCATTATACCGCCTCTTCTTTTTATTTGTAGTTAGAGTTTTGGAAGTTAATTCATAGTTAAGAAACGTATAATATCTGTATTTAAGGGTTTAAATATCAATGAAGTTTGATAAATGTGTTTCCTAATAGTTAGAACTCACGGAACGGTGATCGGAAGCCGTGAGTTTGAGTTATTTGACTTGTAGCGGGCTGTTTTGTGTTGCTGTTGGGATGCGTGTTTTACTACTGTTTTGTGGAGTTTTGGATGAGAAAGGGTGTGTATAAACACCATATATATGTAGGGTTGTGAGCTGGTCGTTCGTTGTAATATTTCCGGGTCGTTTGACACGACTACGGTGGTCGTCTTATGTGTGAAGTGATTAGGTTGTGTGTGGACTGTTTTGGGAAGCTTAATATGATTATTATTGATGTTGTTTAGGATGTTAGGTGATTATTTTGAATTGTGTGAAGTCATATAAATAGGGGAGGTGCTGTCCGTTTCATCGTAAAATAGGTGGTGGTCGATACATAATAGTTATAACGCTTAAACGATAACGATAGTGTCGTTTCTCTTATTGTAGATTAAGGAGTTGTGACATTTGCGTAGCTTGAGTTTGGGACACTATATAAAAGGTATGTGAGGCTATTCCTTTCCTTCTTTTGCACGACTCCGATTGTACATAATG
>ML298304.1:70090-109499 GCA_005239495.1 Nicotiana undulata | reverse complement strand
ACGGCTTTTCGCACTCGTTTTGGGCATTATGAGTTTCTGGTCATGTCGTTTGGGTTGACTAATGCCCTCGCTGCTTTTATGGAGCTGATGAACCGGGTATTCAGGCCTTATTTGGACTCGTTCGTTATTGTTTTCATTGATGATATTTTGATATACTCTCGCAGCCGAGAGGATCACGAGCAGCACCTTAGAGTTGTTCTCCAGACTTTGAGAGATCGACAGTTGTATGCCAAGTTTTCTGTGTGTGAGTTTTGGTTGAGTTCTTGGGCCACGTTGTATCGGCAGAGGGCAATCAAGTGGATCTGAAGAAAGTTTCAGCAGTTAGAGATTGGCTTAGGCCCACTTCAGCCACAGAGATCCGGAGTTTCTTGGGCCTAGCATGCTATTATCGCCGGTTCATGGAGGGGTTTTAATTTATAGCAGCCCCTATGACCAAGTTGACGCAGAAGAGTGTTCAGTTCAGATGGTCCGAGGAGTGTGAAGCGAGCTTTTAGAAGCTCAAGACAGCATTGACCACAGCACTAGTGTTGGTATTGCCCACAGGTTCAGGTTCTTATACCGTGTATTGTGATGCTTCACGGGTTGGAATTGGTGCGGTATTGATGCAGGAGGGTAAGGTTATAGCCTATGCTTCACGTCAGCTGAAGATTCATGAGAAGAACTATCTAGTCCATGATTTGGAGCTTGCACCTATTGTTCATGCCTTGAAGATTTGGAGGCACTATTTGTATGGGATACCGTGTGAGGTATTCACTGATCACAAGAGTTTGCAATACTTTTTTAAGCTAAAAGAGTTGAATATGAGGCAGAGGAGGTGGTTAGAGTTGTTGAAGGATTATGATATTACTATTCTCTACCATCCGGGGAAGGCCAATGTGGTGGCCGATGCTTTGAGACGGAAGTCAGTCAGCATGGGTAGTCTTACCTATTTATCAGTTGGAGAGTGACCTTTGGCTTTGGATGTTCAGGCGTTAGCCAATCGATTTGTTAGACTAGAGGTTTCTGAGACTGGCGATGTTTTGGCCCATACCGCCGCTCGTTCTTCATTGCATGATCGGATTCGTGCCAGGCAGTATGATGATCGTCATTTGCGTGCTCTTAGAGATGCAGTTCGGCACGGACGTGCCAAGCAGGTCACAGTTGATGCTGAGGGAGTTTTGAGATTGCAGGGTCGTATATGTGTTCCTAATTTGGACGGTATTCGGGAGTTGATATTGTAGGAGGCCCATAGTTTTCGGTATTCCATTCATCCGGGCGCCGCGAAGATGTACCAAGACTTGCGGCAACATTATTGGTGGCGTAGAATGAAGAAGGATATTGTGGCCTATGTAGCTCAGTGCTTGAATTGTCAGCAGGTTAAGTATGAGCACCAGAGACCCGGTGGTTTGATGCAGCAGATTCAGCTTCCCGAGTGAAAGTGGGAGCGTATCACGATGGATTTTTAGTTGGACTCCCACGGACCCAGAGGAGGGTTGATGCAGTATGGGTTGTTGTGGATAGGCTGACCAAGTCAGCACATTNAGATTGCACGGTGTGCCCTTATCTATCATATCAGACCGAGGTACTCAGTTCACCTCCCATTTTTGGAGAGTATTTCAGCGAGCGTTGGGCAAACAGATTGAGTTGAGCACAACATTCCATTCTCAGACGGATGGACAGTCCGAGCGTACTATTCAGATTTTGGAGGATATGTTGCGGGCATGTGTTATTGATTTTGGTGGTTCATGGGATCAGTTCTTGCCTTTAGCAGAGTTTGCCTACAACAACAGTTACCAGTCGAGCATTCAGATGGCTCCGTATGAGGCGTTGTATGGTAGGCGATGTCGGTCTCCAGTCGGATGGTTTGAGCCCGGAGAGGCTAGGCTATTGGGTTCTGAGTTAGTCCAGGATGCCTTGGATAAGGTGCAGATTATTCAGGATAGGCTTCGTACAGCTTAGTCCAGGCAAAAGAGTTATGCAAATCGTAGAGTTCGAGATTTGGCTTTTATGGTAGGAGACCAGGTATTCCTTCGAGTGTCGCCTATGAAGGGCGTGATGAGATTCGGAAAGAAGGGATAGTTGAGCCCTAGGTATATTGGTCCATTTGAGATATTGGACAAGGTAGGAGAGGTGGCGTACAGAATTGCCTTGCCACCGCATTTATCAGCAGTGCATCCAGTATTTTATGTATCCATGCTCCGGAGGTATATTGCAGATCAAAATCATGTTTTTGACTTCAGCGGTGTCCAGTTGGACAAGGATCTGACTTATGAGGAGGAGCCGATAGCTATATTAGATAGGCAGGTTCTCCAGTTGAGGTCGAAGAGTCATCTTTCGGTCCGTGTTCACTGGATGGGTCAACCTGCCGAGGCAGCTACCTGGGAGTCCGAGGCCAATATGAGGAGTCGTTATCCCCATCTTTTCTCAGACTCAGGTACTTTTCTATGTCCATTCGAGGACGAACGTTTGTTTTAGAGGTGGAGATTGTGATGACCCAAAAGGTCATCCTAAGTAATTCTAGCTAAATCTATTTTTCCAGGCCCCGAAAGCCTCCGTTAATATCACCTCGATATGCGTGCGCAGCCCGGGCATGTAGTCGGGAAGTCTGTATGTTGAAATTTGATGAAAATGGAATTTTCTGATAATTAAATGAATAAAGTTGACTTTGGTCAACATTTTTTGTAAACGGAACCGGACTCGTGATTTGACGGTCCCGGAGAGTCCGTAGGAAAATATGGGACATGGGCGTATGCCCGGAATCGAATTCCGAGGTCGCAAGCCCGAGAAATGAATTTTTAAAGAAAATTGATTTCTGAAAATAATAAAGGATTTTGAAAATGAATAATTATGTGAAAACCGTGTTACCGAGCTCGTATTATGGTTCTGAAGCCCGGAACAGGTTTATTATATGTTATGTGAGTTATCTGTGAAATTTGGTGTAAAACGGACTTGAAATGACGGGTTTCGAATAAAAATCTGAATAATTAAGCCTTATGAAGTTTTAAGAAAATTCTATGAGTTTTAAGGTTTAATTCCTTGTTTTTGATGATATTTTGGTGATTTAAAAGCCTGAATAAGTCCGTAGGATTTTTTGGGAGTTTTGTGTGTTTATGGTTTTGAGCCTCGAGGGCTCGGGTGAGTTTCGGGTAGCTAACGGAGTGTGAAAAGTGGAAAAATCTGGTGTTTTTGATGTTTTGCTGGTGTCTGGTGTAATACCCTTCGCGAACGCGGCCAAGGGCTCGCGAACGCGAAGGGTAAATTATGGTGGCCTGGGCTTTATTCTATGCGAACGCGTAGAGGGAGACGCGAACGCGGAGTACTGGACAGTGCTTCTACGCGAACGCGTCCCCAGGGGTGCGAACGCGGCCCTGGCTCCGCGAACGCGTAGGTCCCAGTAGCTAACCCTTCGCGAACGCGGCCAGGGGCCCGCGAACGCAAAGGGTAATTTTGCCCAGTTATTAAAAATACCCCAAAAACAGAATACCATACGGGATTTCATAATTTGTTTCACCTCCTCCTTCTTCTCTAACACCTATTGAAGACCTCCAAGCAATTTTCTCCTCCATAACCATTTGGGTAAGTGTTCTTAACACCAATTTCTTCCACTTTCCTTCCCTAATAACTAGAATCTAGGCCTAAAATCCTAAAATCAAAGTAGAAATTAGGGGTTTTGGGTAGAGTTAGGTTTTTAAGAATTTTGGGTAATTCAACCCCAATTTGGGGTCGGATTTCAAAACAAATTATATATTCTAACCCGTGGGGTTATGGGTGATCGGGTTTTGGTCCGAGCCTCGTGTTTGGACCAAGCAGGCCCGGGGTCGAATTTTGGAAATTTTGGAAGAATGATTGGAATGGCATATCTAGGCTATGGGATTGTGTTATTGAGTCTTTATTGATATAATTGAATTAATTATGCCTAGATATCGTTGTTTCGGAGTCGGATTATAAACGAAAGACGGTCTTAGAGGGTTGATTGCTATACTTTGGATCGAGGTAAGTGTCTTGCCTAACTTTGGTGAAGGATTAGGTATTGTATGTTATGTGTTATGTGCTTATTAGGTTCAATGTATAGGTGAGGTGACGAGTACCTATACATTATGAGTCAAGCATGGCCGTGAGTCTCTTTTGATAAAATTCAATTATTTCTTCAATGTTCATCATACTATGTAATTGCCTCTACTTGAGAAGTTGATTGTGGTTGATGTACTGGTTGTAGAGATTATGAAATGTTGGTTCAATTGAGGATCCAAGCATACAGTATATATATTGAGTTGTTTGGTTATAGCTGAGACCCTTTACGGGCATTTATTGAGACATTGACTGATAATTTCCTCTTGCCGGGTGATTTGAACTGTATTTTTCTCACTATGCTGCATTCCTTACCATACACATTGTCTTGCATTGGTGCGGAAGAGTGTAAATCACGAAGGGTGATGTTGTGCCATGTTTTTACGTTGATTACATCATGTCATGCATAGTGAGGAAGAGAGTAAAAGCACGAAGGGTGATGCCGTGCCATGTTTACATTTATTGAAAGCACGAAGGTTAATGTCGTGCCATGATTACATTGATTACAACATACATTGCATTGGTGAGGAAGAGAGTAAAAGCACGAAGGGTCATGCCGTTCCATGTTTACATTTATTGAAAGCACGAAGGTTAATGTCGTGCCATGATTACATTGATTACAACATACATTGCATTGGTGAGGAAGAGAGTAAAAGCACGAAGGGTGATGCCGTGCCATGTTTACATTTATTGAAAGCACGAAGGTTAATGTCGTGCCATGATTACATTGATTACAACATACATTGCATTGGTGAGGAAGAGAGTAAAATCACGAAGGGTGATGTCGTGCCATTGTTATCATTCAAACATGTCATTCATACCTTATCAGTTTTTGGTAAATTGTTTCTTTTCATACTTGATGTTAATTAACTGCTCTATCTTATTGTTTTTCCCTTTATCTGCTCATGTTCCCCGTATATGACTGTTTTTCTTCCTTGCTTTGTTATCTGTATTTTTGTTGTAGAATAGGACATGTGAACGTTATTTGCTAAGTCTAGCCTCGTCACTACTTTGGCCGAGGTTAGGCTCAGCACTTACTCAGTACATGGGGTCGGTTATACTGATACTACACTGCACTTCTCTATGTTGTGCAGATCCCGCTTTTGGACCCCGTGGACCGCTCTGAGGGAGTCACCTTCAGTCCACATCGAGCTTCAAGGTATACCACTGGCGTTCGTGGACCCTGGAGTCTCCCCTTCTATTAGTATCCTATTGTCTTATTTCTCCTTCCGTTCTAAACACAATACTGTATTTCCTTTCAGACTTGTATTTAGTATTCTTATAGACAATTCGTGAGGTTGTGACACCCCGATTTTGGAATTTTGCGATGTTGTTATCTTTATCATTTCATTATGCGCTTTTCGGAGTATTGTTACATTTCTGCTGTAAAACTTTTGAAGTGGTTCTGGTTATTTCAGTGAAGGTTTGAAAGATAATTGCTTTATTACTGTTAAGTCGTTTTAAAATGTCAAGGTGTTGTGTACGTTGGCTTCTCTAGCGGGTTCAACGTTAGACGCAGTCACGACCTGAAAGGTGGGATTTCGGGTTGTGACAATGCATAACCAGCAGATGCAGTAACAGTGGACAAAAATCCAATTATGTAGTATTTTTTCCTAGACTTTGTATTGGACTGATCTCCAGAATGTTTGGAGTTTCCTCTTCATTAATGAACACAAGACAACATTCTCTTCAACATTTATACATTTGCAAGGATACTCTAGAATACAAAAAGAATTCAAGTAATAGAGATTAAATGCATTCTGGTGGACACAACAGTAAACATTAATAGAGATTAAATCTTCAAAGGATGACTCGACAAAAAAGGATCCTCAAATCCTCGGTCTCTAATAGTCAGATATTTTAGACAAAACATCTTGTTCAACCATTCAATTACAGTATCATACTTAATCATCTAATACATTTGCAAGGAAACTCAATGATTTTCATTAAGATTACTATCACCAGATGATCTTCTTACGCCCATAGGTGAAATGGACCGGCTAGCTGCATCACTTGGCTGCAAAGAAATAAAAAGCATTAATGAGTTAGAACAAGATTCGCCAGTTGAGCTTTATTTGAAAAAACAGTTGCAATATTAAAAACTGCATATAACTAGATTTTATTTACCGCTGCAGAGGGAGGAGAAACAAACATCCCAGCAAATTGTTCAGGTATTGTCCCTTCTTTCATAATCATATATGCCTTGAAAGCATTCATCATTTGGTGGTGTGCAGTCATCATTTGAGCATAGTTCTCTTGGCTTTGATTGTGAGCATTCAAAATCTGATTGTATTTCTCTTCGCATTGGGATGAACATGAACCATTATCATAATTGGAAGTATTTATACCTCCAAAATGACGTCTTGTTTGTCTAAAAACTTTACTCGGGATAGCTCCTAACCCCAAGCACCTTACCCTTCCAGAATGCTCATTTCTTAGAACCTTACCGACGACATCATTTGGTGAAACTTCAGACTCATTTGCGACGCTTTGACTTACAATCAGATCAATATTTTCCTAAATATAATATACACAAAATTCATTGTCATAACTTCAATTAGTAATTGACACCATAAGGAAAATAAAGAAATTAGACTCATCACAAAACATATTTTGTAGGTGGCATCCTTACAAGCAGAGCTAGAAGTAGTGCAGACACAACTAATAAACAACAGAAATGCAATGGAAAATGCTTTACACACTTCAGATAGGCTCAAGCTTTTCAAACAAAGATTTCTAAAAAGGGAAGAAAGCTTTATCAAGACTGCAACAACGTCGTTCGAAAGCACATTTTGAATGGCTACAGGTAACAACTGTTCCATGATGATGTGACAATCGTGACTTTTTAATCCGAAGATCCTCTTCTGATCCAGATCAATATATTCTTTAATGTTTTTAGGAAGGCGACTCTCTTCTCTTTTGGAATTGCAAATGCAGCAAGACGACAATTCTCGTTCTCGTCTGGCCAAACCAGTATGTGTGTTCCAATCAGATAAGATATCAAGTCCAGGAAAATCACTAACTGTCCACATAAGAGCTGCTCGCATTCTGAACATTTCATTCTTCGAAGAATCACACATTTCCACACCTTCATACCACAACTCATTCAACTCCTTAATAAGGGGTTGTAAGTATACATCTATATTATTACCCGCCGTACGTGGACCTGGAATGATCATTGAGAGGATGAAATTTGGTTGCTTCATGCACAACCAAGATGGAAGATTGTATGGAACCAAAACCACAGGCCAAATACTATAATTAGTACTCATCGTTCCAAAAGGATTGAAATCATCACTAGCTAGACCTAATCGAACATTTCGAGGATCAGAATCAAATTCAGAAAATATTGTATCAAACATCTTCCATGCCTCACCATCTCTAGGATGTCTCATTATTCCATCTTTGTTACTATCCTTCGCATGCCATCTCATATGCTCTATAGTCTTAGAGCACATGAATAATCTCTGCAAGCTTGGTTTTAGTGGAAAGTAACGCAAAAATTTTGCAGGCTTTTTTTTCTTCTTCTTACCTGTAGCAGGCACGCGATGATTGTCGCCCCTCTCATTAGTCTTCCATCTAGAAATGTGACGATACTTGCATGTTTCTTCATTAGCATCATCTCCCCAATACAGCATGCAGTTATTTGGACAAGCATCTATTTTTATTTAATCAAGACATCTATTTATATGTTTCTTCTCTTTTATGAAGACCTAACAAGAAAAAGAAGTGCACAAATGAAAACATATTGGTCTTTTAGAAAAATGTCCATGGACAGAAGCCATTCTTTCCAGCACCATCCCAAGGCATTTCATGTATTGGGACCTCACCATATTTCTTCTCCCGGTTGGAGAGAACTTATCATCTATAATGTATGTATATTGGCCCCTTTGTTGAACAGGTACAGAGCAGTGGCAAGTGCATACTACAGAGGAGCACTAGGAGCTATGTTAGTTTACGACATAACAAAGAGACAGAGCTTTGATCACGTAGCTAGATGGGTTGATGAACTGAGGGCTCATGCCGATAGTTCTATTGTGATCACGTTGATCGGTAACAAAGCCGATCTAGTTGACTTGAGGGCAGTTCCAACAAGATGCAGTCGAATTTGCAGAGAGGCAAGAGCTGTTTTTCTCAGAGACATCAGCTCTTAGCGGCCACAATGTAGAGTCAGCATTCTTGAAACTATTGGAAGAAATATATAAAGTGGTGTCAAGGAAGAGTTTGTTGATAAGTTCTGGTGCTAATGGAAATCATAGCAAAGTAACCAATAATGGGTTGCTTAAAGGATTGAAAATTGATGTTATTTCTGGTTCTGATTTTAAGGTCAGTGAGATGAAGAAATTATCTTCTTGCTCTTGCTAATCTTACTAGCTTTTGGGTGTTAAATTATATATTTGAACGAAATGAAACACAATCGTGCACATTTTGTTCACAAATTAATACATAAGTTCCACTGGTACTATTGATTATATTGAACCAAATGAAAATAATCCAAGAAGCAACTACATGACATTTCACATGGAAATAGGATAATGTAACATATCGATATCAAATTGATGCCAACTCCATAAAAATGACACACAAGTTATTGCCAAAAAACAGAAATAGATTCTAAGCTAGGGCTAGAACAACTAGCAGGTCACAAAGCAATTCCTCTACAAAAAAAAACAAAAAAAATAAAATAAAATAAAATAAAATTTAAGAACCTAATGCAAAAGGAGAAAGAGGACTTACATATCCTTCTTCAAAATACATCGATTCTACAAAATTTCTACAGATTCTACCACATTTCTACCGATTCTACCAAATTAATAGAGGAAATAAACTTAAAACCCACATGCATGCAGAAAGAAAGACAAAAAAGCAGAATCAAAGAATGAAATAGCAAAATCAAAGCAAAATCGAAGAGAAATTTATATGAAAGAGCACAATCAAATAAACTTACACCCAATTGATTGATAGATCTGAAGTTTTCTTTCATATCTCTTTCATTTTGCAATAGAGGAGGCGCTGAAGAAAAGCAGAGAGCTACACGGGCTTGAAATCGGAGGAAATGAAGAAAAATAGAAGAGATTAAGTGCAGAAGATTAGAAGATTTCGGCTTACCTTTGAGACAATGGAAGAGATTAAATTTTTCAGCTTCAAAATTTTTGTTGTTGTTTACAACTTCAAAATCTGTAGAATTATATGACGATTATATACATTATAATAATCAATTTACCTTGATTTTGGCATCTGCAGATTAGAAGAAATGGGTTTTCAAAGAGTCGCTGCTATTGATTTTGGCATCTGCAAATTAGAAGAAATGGGTTTTCAAAGAGTCACTGTTATTTTTTATTAAGTGGAAAAAGAAAAAATGAGAAAGGGGTTTGGGAAAATTAGAGAGGGAAAGGATTAAAAGATGAGGGAAATATTGGGTCAGTGGGCGCTATTTTTTAACGATTGCGGAGGTTAGACACCGCCGCAAATGTAATATATTTGCGGGGGTAAATAAAACCCCCACAATTTATTATATATTGCGGAGGTTACAGAAATCGCCGGAATAAAATCGCCGCAAATTTAGCATTTTTTTGTAGTGACAATAGATGAGAATAATCTTGAATATCTCGTCGTTACCAAATTGTATCTGGCCAGGAGAGGATTATTGAAAAGTTCTCATCTTTATCTTGTGGCTTGTATTGGACAAAAATTAGTGCAATTGAAGCACATTCTATCATAAACCAAAAGGTTACTGATTCCAATATTTTTTTACTTTGGCATGATCGGTTGGGACATCCTGGATCAATTATGATGAGCAAATTATAGAAAACTCAAATGAGCATCCATTAAAGAATTTAAAGATTCTTTTAATTAATTAATTTTCTTGCACTTCTTGTTATTAGCAAGCTAATTATTAGACCATCACCAATAAAGGTTGGGATTGAGTCCCCTGCATTTTTGGAACGTATACAAGGGGACATTTGTGGACCTATTGACCCACCTAGTGGGTCGTTTAGATATTTTATGTCTTAATAGATGCATCTTCTAGATGGTCTCATGTGTGCCTATTATTATCTCGAAACCTCGTGTTTGCAAAATTAATGGCTCAAATAATCTGATTATGGGCACAGTTTCCCGATAATCCAATTAAGTCTATTCGACTTGATAATGTTGCTGAGTTTTCATCCCAATCATTTAATGATTATTTATTATCAATTAGGATAAAAGTGGAACATCATGTAGCTCATGTTCATACTCTAAATGGCCTTGTAGAGTCTTTTATTAAACGTCTACAATTAATAGAAAGACCATTACTTATGAAAATGAGGTTGCCCACTTCTGTTTGGGGTAATGCCATTTTA
The DNA here is from genome assembly GCA_005239495.1 of Nicotiana undulata. Taxonomy (NCBI): domain Eukaryota; kingdom Viridiplantae; phylum Streptophyta; class Magnoliopsida; order Solanales; family Solanaceae; genus Nicotiana; species Nicotiana undulata. The sequence goes on along the minus strand of ML298304.1, from coordinate 99,108 downwards.
CATGCAGCAATGTTAGTTCGTCTCACACCGAAAAATTATCATAAATATTCTCTGTTGTAATTACTTTTGGGTCATGAACCTAATATATCCCATTTAAGCATTTTTGGGTGCGTAGTATATGTACCTGTAGCATAGCCATATCGCACCAAGATGGGTCCCCAAAGATGGTTAGGCATATACATTGGGTTCGAATTGCCCTCCATTATTCGCTACCTCAAAACATTAACGGGAGATTTGTTCATTGCTCGATTTGCATATTGTCGATTCGATGAGATATTTTTTTCAAAATTAGGGAGAGAAATTGGTGAAACAAAACAGGAAATTTTGTTTAAAAAATCCATCATTGATTCATCTTTATCCACGTGCCCTTATTTATAAAAAAAGGTGCAAATGATAATTCACTTGAAGAAAATAAAAAATCAAATGCTAGACACATTTATAGATCTGAAAAGGATAACAAAATCACATATCCCTACAGAAAATGTTCCAATTCGAATTGATGTTCCCATTGAACAATCTTCTTATGTCATAGCTAATGAGTCAACAACACGCCTAAAGCCTGGCAGACCAATAGGTTCTTAGAATCAAAATGCTAGAAAAAGGAAAAAATGCTCAAGATAACAAAGAGCCTCATAAATAAATTCACGATTTAACCAATCCTAAGATTCACGAGGAAATCAAGGAGCCTAAGACTCAAGAAAATAAGGAACTATCAATAAACCCAATCGATATTGAGACAAATTCGAATTGAGTTGATATAGTTGTTGATTATATCATTGCATATAATGTTGCATCTAGCGTTATGCAAGATAGTGAGTATCTTGAACCTCAATATCTTGGAGAATGTCGACAAAGACGTTGGCCAAAATGTCAAGAAGCAGTCCAATCCGAGTTGGATTGACAAACACCTAATGTTAAGCCTGTTGGCTATAAATGGGTCTTTGTACGTAAAAGGAATGAGAAAAATGAAGTACAAAGATATAAGGCATGCCTTGTTACACAAGTATTTTCACAAAGGACTAGTGTCGATTATGAAGAGACGTATTCTCCCGTTATGGATTCAATAACATTTGTCATCTCATTAGTTTTGCTGTCCATTAAAAGCTTGACATGCATTTAATGGATGTGGTTATAGCCTACCTTTACAGTTCACTTGAAAATGAGATATACATAAAAATTCTCGAGGGATTTAAAATGCCCGACGCACATAATTCAAAGTCCTGGGAAATATTTTCAATCAAATTGCAAGATCTTTGTGTGGTCTAAAGCAAAAAAGAAAGAATGTGGGTATAACCGCCTTAGTAAGTATTTATTAAAGGAAGGTTATATAAATGATGACATTTGCCCATGTATTTTTATAAATAAAAAAACAACTCGAAATTTCTTGTATGTGTCGTATATGTTGATGACATAAACCTTATTGGAACTCCTATAGAACTCTAAAAGGCAGTTGATTATTTAAAGAAGGAATTCGAAATGAAAGATCTCGAAAAGACAAAATTATGTCTCGGTTCGCAAATTGAACATTTTGACAAACGGGATTTTTGTTCATCAATTTGCCTACACAGAAAAGGTATTGAAACGATTTTACATGGATGGAGCACATCAACTAATACTCTGATGGTGCTTCGATCACTTGATGGTCCAGAAGTATCATATCTTAGTGCAATTGGTGCACTAATGTATCTTGCTAATACTACAAGACCTGACACAACTTTTTTAGTTAATGTTTTAGCAAGATATAGCTCTGCTCCTACAAGGATATATTTGAATGGAATCAAACATATATTGCGGTATCTAAAAGGGACTACCGATATGGAATTATTTAATGAAAACGAATGCATCTCGATATTGTTGGTTATGCCGATGTAGGGTATTTATCCGACCCACAGAAGGCTCGATCTCAAACAAGCTATAAGTTTACTTGTGGAGGAACTGTCATATCTTGGCGATCGACTAAGCAATCAATCGTGGCTACTTCATCTAATCATGCTGAGATAATTACTATTCATGAAACAAGTCGAGAATGTGTGTGGTTGAGGTCTATAATACATCTTATTCGAGACAAATGTGATTTGAAATGTGACAAACTACCCATGATTTTGTATGAAGACAACGCAACATGCATTGCCCAATTGAAGGGAGGATTCATAAAAGGAGATAGCGCAAAGCACATTTCACCGAAGTTATTTTTCACAAATGAGCTTCAAAAGAATGGTGATATCAATGTGCAACAGATTCGTCCAAGTGATAATATGGGTGATTTGTTCACCAAATCTCTACCGACATCAACCTTCAAGAAGCTGGTGTACAAGATTGGGTTGCAAAGGCTCAAGAATGTGAATTGATGCTCTCATCAGGGGGAGTTAATACGCGTTGCGCTCTTTTTCCTTTACAACGTTTTGTCCCACTGGATTTTCCTTGCAAGGTCTTTAAAGAGGAAACCAAAAGGCGTTTTATTAAACATGTGTTCGCTTTTTCCTTAACTAGATTTTTTTTCCATTGGGTTTATTTTAGTTAAGGTTTTAACGAGTCACATTACCTATTAGATAGACATTCAAGGGGGAGTGTTATGAATAAAATTGTACTTAGAGTGAATCTCTATCTTTTAGAGAGTTTGTTACTTTGTGGCTAAGTCATTATTCATTTCCCCTATAAGTAGAAGAGTTTTACCCCGTTGTAAGTCATTTGAAATTTAATAAGAATTACCTCTCTTTTCCTTAAAATATTTTCCTTTTCTTTATTGTTTTATTTCGGTAACAATATATTCCAGTTCCAACAAAAGATATAATCACATAAGATTGAAACTGTGCAAGGGATCGTTAATCTCAAGCAATTGATACTATTAAAATAATATATTTTTTTCAAAACAAGATTAAACTAAAAATATGTTTAACACATACATTATTGAATTGTTACATTATCCTCCACAAACACATTGATGAAAAAAGCATCTACGCTCTAAATTACATTTTGGTATTCTTTCTATGCAATCTTGATCATTGTTACAGACCAACAGAAAGTCACAAATACACACGTTGCTTATACACTTTGGTAGAAATTTGACCTTGCAAATAGTCAAACAATCGTTATCATTGTCGCAATGTGTTGTAACTACATTCCTTGCTTCAATCCCAAATGACGAACCTAATCAAGATGATATTTCAATTATATTAAAATGAGTATACATCATATGAAATACATACAAAATATGAGGGAACAAATAAAACATGACACACACATACATATATATAGATGTGTGTATACGTTGTATTTGTGTGCGTACATGCAAATATTAATATATGAATGTGCGTGAGAAAAGACAGAAATTTTAATGAGACAAGTTGTGTGAGTAATCTAGATCATTTAGTTTTGACAAAATAAAAAATTTAGGAAATTTAATCCCTTTTTGGTTTGAAGATATCCTAGATAATGCGATGAATTTCATGCTTTAAATGCACATAATTTCTTGAGAAATATATCGACAAAGGAGATGAAGTATCAAAATAATCACAATTACCACTATAAAGGAGAATAGATCAATTGTTTATTTTTTTAAGTTGAAAGTTGAAACCATCTTCCTACTAATAGATATTAATTACTTTCTTCACCACCAAACATTTCAACTAACATTTTATGTTTGATGAGTTTAGAGGAAAAGATCTTTAATGACAATGTTGATCGAATTCCCTTTTTTTTAATTTCAATTAAATGACATGTTAATGATTACTTTGATCTCCAGAAAAGGAATGATATCAACTGGTAAAATAAGGCATTATTTTCTAAGTATAGCTTGGAATAAAAAAATAAACATAAGTTTCCACTCCAATAATTGCAAGGTCATTAGAGATATTCAAATCGAACAAGACCATCTATACTATTTTTTCCTTCTCTGTATTTATGAGCTTATTTTCACCAACATATATACATTCAAAAACACACACACACACACGTGTGTGTGAGTGTATATATATTTAAAGACAACAAATAATCTTTCCTCCAATCAATGCTATATGTTTTTCAGCAAATTGGATTGAAGTGTAAACCATAACAAAGAGATATATAAGAAACATATGTCGTGATAATTCTATTCATCTATTATCATTCAAAAGTGACATGTATTTCTTGTCCTAATTATAGAGATAAATTTACACATTTTTACTAATGAAGCACATAAATACCTTAAACATATATGTGCATATGCAACAAAGAGATAACGAAAGTTCGGGAGGGGTGGGAAGATATAGAAGAGAAATACAAAATATAAAATACAGAGTGATAAAGAGAAAACAAAAATCAAAGTGTACTTACAAATCCCTATTGCCCACAAAGTGAAGAGGAAAATCAAAACTTTCGAAGCCATCTTTGTATGAAAGTAGAGAAATGTGTAACTCCAATTTATAGGAAAAATATCATGAATAATGTAAAGGGGGTAGAAGAATAATATTACAACTTATAGAATAGTATCAGATTGTATAGATTTAGATAAACCAAAATTGTATCTCTTCTATATTAAAGAGTATTGTAAAGCTAATAAAAGAATTAAATTTAAATATTATAGAAATTATCAAACGGTAGATACTGAAATTATTTCATTTAGATTGAGATAAACCAAAATAGTGAAGATATTAAATTTATATTCTTAAAACCTCCCAATTATTAAATGCAACACCTTAAATGATAGATATTGATATAATCCTCTTACATTATGATGATCTAAAGTAGAAAAATATTTGACCAAAACACTAAGATGATCTAAATAGTAAAAAAGTAATTGTATCTTTAATACTTATCATTTATGGTTGTCGTTGCTGCCAGGGTAAGATTTTGTATCAAAATAAATTTTATCAATCCAAGAATAGATTAGAATCGGAGGGTGAGAAAGGTAAAGCTTGACATTTGACTATGTAATGACCCTAGGTTAAAGGGGCGTTAAAATAATAATAAAATTGTTGTATACGGTCAAAATCGGAGAGCCCGACTTCAAAGGCTCAATGGTACCCCGAGCTCGAGCTCGGGAAATTCGAAGTAAGAACCAAGTCTAGCTGGGATACGCGCACCTCGGGAAGCAAATTGAACGCTTGGCACGACCCGCCTCGAGACAGTACAACCTCGATGACACTCAAGAAAAAGCGGGAATCTCTCAAGGACGCGTGGATCAGGGCGTAAATTGCGGGATAAGATTTGTACTAGCCAGTACAAATCCGTACTAGGTTGTTATACAACTGTACCAATAGAATTCTTTGTCATAATTAGAAATGTACCATATTAGGGTTTTCCCCTCCTATATAAAGGGGACCCCAATAATTTGTAAAAGGATATATCATTCATTGCAATAGAATATTTTACTCTGCTTTGTTCGTTTACTGTGCTCTACAATTATCCTTCAGTTTTATTGCTCCTAATTTATTGTTCATACTTTATTACTATTAACTCACCTCGAGACCCCTGAGGCTATCGAGCTCGAGGTCCCTATTGCTTGGGCAACAATCGTTTGGTTCATCATTTCTTATTATTTACACTTAATATTTCTTGTTTATTCACTAGTATTGGAATAAATCACATATCTTTAAAACCGCAAATGGTATTTAATTGCTACTCGCTATTTTGGAGGGAAACAATTGCACCAAGATAAAATTCAAATTAAAACAAGCTGACACATCAATCATCTATTCGATTTGGTTTGATTAGAATTAAATTTTAGAAAACTAATAATATTTAACCAATTGGTTTTATATAAAATAATTGAAAAAGGCCAATTAAACCAACTAAAGATATTAACCTATTAATAAATAATTATATATGTATACCAAATTTTTATAAATATTTTTTATAATGTTTATATTTTTCTCTCATCATTTTCTTTTGGGTTATATCAGTTTTACTTTTGGGCGTAAGAACGATAAAGTGTTCACGAAGGATAGACTTGTATGTAGTGGTGTTAGAAAAAATATATTTAAAAGAGGAAGACCTCCATGTAATATATAGTTAAATTTAAAACCATTGAACCACGCTTTATAGTTCAAACCCGTATATAGAATTTATCGAATTAAGTATTTAGAATTAGAAACAGATTTGGAAAACATGTTGATTTACTTTATTTGTTAAAAATAATTAAAGATAAAAGAAATGTTAGATATACTCTTAAAAAAAATTCAAATGTCAATGTAACGATCCGATCGGCTGTGTTAGGCTTTGGCATTATGTTTGACAGTTTGAGATTTTAGATAGCTTCGTATGATTCTGTGATGATCTGATAGGTCATTTTTTGTATTAGCCATTATTTCCATATTCCGAGACCATCGTTAGCTCCGTTTGACATTTCTTGGTTTGCGTGCATGGTTCTTGTCACTTTAGGACAAGCTTTTATGTGAAAATTTGAAGAAAACATGATTTTTGGCTTTAAAAACAACTTGAGTTGACCACAGTCAATATTTTATGAAAACGGCCTCGGATCGGTATTTTAACTATTCTGGTAGGTCCGTATCGTGATATTTGACATGGGCGTATGCCTGGAATTGAAATTGGAGGTCCCAAAATTGATTTGCCTCATTTTGCTGAAACTTGTATTTTGAAAGTTTGGAAATTTTCTAAGTTTGACCGTAAGTTGATTTCATAGATAATGGGTTTGGATTTTGATGTTAAAACTTGGAATAGGTCTGTATTACTATTTGAAACTTGTCTGCAAAATTTGGTGCAATTCGGAATTTATTTAACATGATTCGGATACTTAGATGTGATTCTAGTTGTTCTGAGTTTACTTTGAAATTTCATTTGTTTTGAGGATGAGTTTCGGACGCGTTTTGGAAGAGCTTTGGATGACTTGAACTGCTGGTGCATTGAACACTTCTGGTGTCTGGTGCAAATCTTGCATTTGCGAGGTCTGGCTCGCAATTGCGAGCCCCGCTTTTGCGAAGAATTGTCTGCATTTGCGAACATAGTCTGGGCTAGGTGAATCTCGCGCATCTGCAAGTATTTTGTTCGCTTTTGTTAAATGTGGTCGTTCGCTTTTGCTAAGGAAGTGGTCACATTTGTGATCACAGGCCACTTGAGTCTGCTTTGCATTTACGAAGTTTCTGGCCGCATTTGCGATGGTGGAGTTTTCGCATTTGCGATCTAAATGTCGCATTAGCGACTTCTAGGCTTCTATGACAGTGTTCGCATTTGCAACCCTTGTCTCGCATTTGCGAAGAAGACAACGCAGTTGCAACATCTGCACCTGGGTAAAAGAGGGAAATTTGGGACTTAGCTCATTTTACACCATTTCTCAACCCTAAACTCAGGCGATTTTTCAAGAGACTTTTCTTCCCAAATTCTTTGGTAAGTGACTCTACTCCATTTCCTTTTAATTTCCCATTACTTTTCATGAGATTTCAACATCAAAATATAGGATCTCCATGGTAGAAATTAGGGATATGGATAGAATTGGGTATTTTTGTAAAATTGAGATTTAGACCTCAAATTGAGGTCGCATTTCGAAAAAAATCACATAATCTGGCTCAGGGGTAATACATAATCGAATTTTGGTCTGAACCTCGAATTTTGACCAAGCGAGCCCAGGGTTGACCTTTGTTGACTTTTTCAAAAATGATCAAAATTGAACTTCTTTCACTAATGGGTAGTTTCTAAAGCTTATATTGAATTATTTGATGGATAATTTGTTATATTTGGTTGGTTTGGAGGCTTGTTCAAAAGGAAAAGCTGTGGTGGGTTCATAGCTTTGATTCGCGGAGTGAGGTGAGTGTTGGGTCTAACCTTGACTTGGGGGAATTAGGGATCCTTGAACTATGTTATGTGAATGATGTGGGAAAATGGGGTATATGCGAGGTGACGAGTGTATATACGACGTCATGCTATTAATCTCCATGTTTTCGTTTATTTCATGTAATATCTTGCTTCATGCCTTAATTGTTACATGATTTATTTGACTTTTATGCCATAATTGTTACTTGTCGTTTAATTAGTCTTGTATTAAATTGTCCGTCCCTTCCGTGACTCCATGCTTATTTGCTACTTGCTTTACTTGCATACCTATCGCATACTTTACTTGCATACCTAAATTGTCGCATACTTTACTTGCCTTATTGTTTTGTAATATTTGTCGCATTTTATAAATGTAGTTTCCTTGCATGTGTTGTCTAGTTGAAACATATCGATGAATTGGTAAAGTTGGGACTTCGAGTTGTTGAGATTCTTGATTTATTATGTGGTTATTTATTCCCTTATATATTTACCCCCTTGATGTAGAAATTCTTGTAAATTTGGTTATTGAATTATTTATGTTGATTGAAATTGTTTGGGAAACGGTTTGCACGTTGCAACGGAAATTGAAAAATAATAAATTGAAATGGTGGAATAAGGAAAGATTATAATATTGACAAACGATGATACGGTGGGATCAGGTTGGGCATTGCAGCGGATTATATATGTGGTACTTGTTAATGATTTGTTGGTGTTGCCTCGGTATTGCGATATGAGACTATGAGACTTGTTATTCTGGCTTCTCTTGTAGTTGGATTTCGAGTTCGTTTTCATGAGATAACTACTTTACTTTCATTTTCGGTTTTCTAGTTATTATTATTACTGCGTACAGGTTATTGTAAGTGGCCCGCCTTAGCCTCGTCGCTGCTTCGTAGAGATCAGACTCGGTACTTACAGAGTACATGGGTCAATTGTACTCATACAACACTCTGCACTTCTTGTGCAGATATTAGAGTGGGTCCCATCATGGCTAAGTGAGATTACTGTGATGTCCCAAAAGGTCATTCCGTGTAATTTTAACTAAATCTGTGTTCCGAGGCCCTAAAAGCCTCCGTTTATCACACCTCGATGTGTGTGTGCAACCCAGACACGTAAGCGGGAAGCCTTTATGTGGAAAAATTGATAAAATGTTGAAATTATAATAATTAATTAAATAAAGTTGACTTTGGTCAACATTTTGTTAAACGGACCCGGACCCGTGATTTGATGGTCCCGGAGGGTCCGTAAGAAAATATGGGACTTGGGCGTATGTCCGGAATCGAATTCCGAGGTCCCAAGTCCGAGAAATGAATTTTTAAAGAAAATTGTTTTCTGAAAAATATGAAGGCTTTTGAAAATGAAATTGGATGTGAAACCTATGATATCAGGCCCGTATTATGGTTCCGGAGCCCGGAACAGGTTCAATGTGATTATTATGTGTTGTCTGTGAAATTTGGTAAGAAACGGACTTGGTTTGACGTGAATCGGACTAAAAATGGAAAATTTGAAAGTTAATAAATTTTCGAGAATTTCTATGGATTTTGGGGTTTAATTTGACGTTTATGATGTTATTTTGGTGAATTAATTACTCGAATAAGTCAGTAGGATATTTTTGAGGTTGTGTGCATAGTTGGTTTTGAGCCCCGAGGGCTCGGTTGAGTTTCGGGCAGGTGTCGGGAGTGCAAATAATGCCTTAGAAAACTCTGGTGTTTATGCTGTCATCTGGTGCCCAGTTATTTCTTCTCCGCGATCGCGGTGCAACTCCTGCGATCGCAATGTGCAAGTGGCTGAGGTGGGAAAATAACCTTACGCGAACGCAGGGCCAAGGATGCGATCGTGGAGCCTGGGGGTATTGCTCTACGCGACCGCAAGGGGCCACACGCGATCGCATAGCGTACAGGGATCTGGGGGCTGGGTAGTTCATCACTCTATGTGAACGCGATCGCGAGGGTCATTGACCATTACTCTCCGCGATCACACTCATCTCTTCTGCGATCGCAGTGGCCTAGGTTCAGTACTCTCCGCGATCGCAGGGGACCTGTCGCGATCGCGAAGGCCAATTTTGCCCAGTTATTAAAAAGTTCAAAAATCAGAATGCTCATTACGGGATTTTGATATTTTTCACTACCTTCTTCTTCTCCCCACCTCCTTGGGCCATTTGTGAATAGCTTCATCACCATAGCTTCACAGGTAAGCAATTCTAACTTCATTTCTTCCATTTTCATCAACCTTTGTTAGATTTTAGTCCTAAAATCATGGGATTAAAGGGTAGAAATTGGGGTTTTGGGTAGAGTTAGGGCTTTTCGAATTTTTGGGAATTCAACCTCGTTTTGGGGTCGGATTTCAAAACAAGTTGTATATTCGGGCTCGTGGGGGAATGGGTGATCGGGTTTTGGTCTGAACCTTGTGTTTGGACCAAGCAGGCCCGGGGTCGAATTTTGGAATTTTTGGAAGAATGTTGGGAATTCTATAATTAGGCTTTGGAATTGAATTGTTGAGTAATTATTGATATTATCGAGTCGATTATGTCTAGATACGATCGTTTCAGAGTCAATTTCGAGAGGAAAAGCGGTGCTAGAGGCTTTATTTGCATTCTTGGAGCCGAGGTAAGTGTTTGGCCTAACATTAGCTTGAGGTAACAGGTATAGAGTCTTATTTGCTATGTGTTAATCCATGTCCAACGTATAGGTGAGGTGACGGGTACCTATATGTTGTGTTCGAGCATGCCTGTGAGTCGAACTTGATGATTTATATAGTGTTCTTTGATATTCTCCGTGTAATGAATTAATCGTTGTTTTGGAAGTGATACATTGAGGGCATTTCATGATGTAGATTGTTATTTATTATTCGCCCGGTTGAGAATCCTTTGTTAAAATTATACCTCTGAGTGAGATTGGTTATAGGTGAGTCCCTTGCCGGGACGGTAGAATACTTGTTGATTATTTTTGTACATTTGAGGTTTCTTATTATTGTTTTTCCTGTCAATTGTTGCTTTTACATATATTATGCACGAGGGGACATTCCGTGCTGAGTGATTGAGAGGTTATGCACGAGGGTACATTCCGTGCCGAGTGATCATTTATTATTTATGCACGAGGGGATATTCCGTGCAGAGTGATTTATTATTTATAGCACGAGGGGACATTCCGTGCCGAGTGATTGTGAGGTTACGCACAAGGGGACATTCCGTGCCGAGTGATTTTTATTTATGCACGAGGGGACATTCCGTGCCGAGTGATTGTGAGGTTATAGCACGAGGGTACATGCCGTGCTGTTTCTGTTTATTTATTTGTTCAAAGTTGTACTCCCTACTGTTAATTTTACATTTCAACTGTTATCTTGTTCTGTTGTTTCAGATAGTTGTTGCCTTTCATCCCCAGCATGTTATTCCCCGTTGTTGTATTTACTTGCTTATTTCCTGTCATTATTTCCTGTTATATTATTGAATTGTACATGTGTTATTTGTTGTCGTTTCCTAGCCTCGTCACTACTTCGCCGAAGTTAGGCTCGGCACTTACTCAGTACATGGGGTCGGTTGTACTGATGCTACACCTGCACTTCTTTATGTTGTACAGAATACAGCGCCGGACCCAGTGGACATTGAGCGAGGGAGTATCCTTCAGTCCACGGTGACACCGAGGTAGTCTGCGGCCTTGGCGTCACCATCTATTTCCTTCCTTCTGTATTATCTTGTATTTCTAGACAACTACACTACTTCATTTCAGACTCATGTTTTTAGCAATCTTAGACTGCCCGTAAAATTATGAAACCAGTTGTGGGGGTTTATGTACAGATATTTCGTAACAATTATTATATTAAGTTGATAAATTCTTAGCTTCCGCATTCTTATACATTTACTCATGTTATTGTTGTTCTTTTAACTGCCACAAATGAAGAAAATAGTAAATTTAACTAGAAACGTTGTCTTGTCTAGCGGGTTCAATGTTAGACGCCATCACGGCCTAAAGGTGGGATTTTGGGTCGTGACAAGTTGGTATTAGAGCACTAGGTTGCTTAGGTCTCACAATTCACGGACAAACTTGGTAGAGTATGAGGGATCAGTACGAAGACGTCTATGCTTATCCCCCAGAGGCTGCAAAGTTGGGAATAACTTCACTTCTTCTTCTTCTCTGTCGTGCGATTTGAATTCTAAACGCTAATTGAGTTTCTATTCTATTCTTTCGCAGATGACGAGAACGTGTGCTTCCTCATCTACCGATCAGCAGTCCGATCCTTCTGTTGCATCTCCTACGAGGGGCCAAGGACGAGGCCGAGGCCGAGGCAGGGGCAGGGCTCAGCCCAGAGCAGCATCCCCAATAGAGGACACACCGGTAGACTTTGCCAATGAGGTTCCTGCTCAGTCGGTTCCAGTTAGACCAGCTCAGGTCCTAGAGGGGTTCATTGCCACCCCGGTTCTTCAGGACGCTCTTGTCCGCTTAGTGGGACTTATGGAGAGCGTGGCTCAGGCCGGTCTTCTTCCTACTGCACCAGCCGTCTCTCAAGATGGGGGAGGGCTCCAGACTCCTGCTACTCGCACACCAGAGCAGTTAGCCACTTAGTTCCATATTCCAGCACCTCAGATAGCTAGAGTAGCGCAGCATGGTATTGTAGCATTGGCAGTCGAGGGAGCAGCCATGTCTGTTGATGCCCTATGGAGATTGGATCGGTTCACCAAGCTATTTCCTACTACTTTTACTGGTGCACCATTAGAGGATCCCCAGGATTACTTGGACAGTTGTTATGAGGTTATTCGGAACATGGGCATTGTGGAGATCAATAGGGTCGATTTTGCTACTTTTCGTCTTTCTGGTACCGCCAAGACTTGGTGGAGAGACTATTGTTTGACCAGACCAGCTGGGTCTGCACTTTTGACTTGGGCTCAGTTCTCCGAGTTGTTCTTAGGGAAGTTTCTTCCAGTTACTCAGAGGGAGGATCTTCGGAGGCAGTTTAAGCGTCTCCAGCAGGAATCTATGACTGTTAAATAGTATGAGACCAGGTTCATCACTCTGGCCCGACGTGCTATCATGATACTCCCCACTGATCAAGAGAGAGTGAGGAGGTTTATTGAGGGTCTAGCTCAGCCTATTAGACTTTACATTGCTAGGGAGACAGGTACTGATATCTCTTTTCAAGATGCGGCCGATGTGGCCAGGCGTATTGAGATGGTCTTATCACAGGGCAGTGGTCAGGGGTCTGACAAGAGACCTCGTCATTTCGGCCGATTCAATGGTGCCTCATTTGGAGGCAGAGATTCTTTTCGCAGAGGTCATCCTCCTAGGCCATTCCAGTCGGCACTTCAGGTGTCCCGCAGTGCACCATCAGCTCCTATCAGTGCACCGCCGATTCAGAGTTTCCAGGGTAGTTATTCTGGTCGAGAGGGGCAGTTCCAGGGTCAGCATTCTCAGCAGCCGAGGTCTTGCTTCACTTGCAGTGATACGGGGCACATTTCCGAGTTTTTCCCCCAAGGTTTTGGTGGTCCTCAGTTTGGGTTTTCGTGCCATGGTTCCCGCATCAGGTGCACCGCCGCCCCTCATCCAGCTAGGGGTGGTGGTCGTGGTGCCAGAGGTGGAGGTCAGACTCATAGAGGTGGAGGACATGCCACAAAAGGTAGAGGTCAGCCCGCAGTAGGTCGATCTAGAGATGTTCAAGTCGGAGAGGCTCCGCCCCAATGCTATGCTATTCCTGCCAGGCCTGAGGCTGAGGCCTCTTATGTAGTTATTACAGGTACGGTTTCAGTTTGCAGCCGAGATTCTTCGATTTTATTTGATCCGGGGTCTACATTCTCCTATGTGTCTTCATATTTTGCCCCTTATCTGAGTATGCCCCGTGATTCCGTGAGTACTTCTGTATATGTGTCTACACCGGTGGGTGATTCTATTGTGGTAGATCGAGTCTACCGTTCATGCTTAGTGGCTATTGGTGATCTAGAGACTCAGGTAGACCTTTTTCTCCTTGATATGGTCGACTCTGATGTTATATTGGGGATGAATTAGTTATCCCCCTATCATGCTATTCTAGACTGTCATGCCAAGACAGTGACCTTGGCCTTGCCAGGAGTACCTCGCTGGGAGTGGAGAGGGACTCCTAGGCATTCATCTGGTACAGTTATTTCATATATGAAGGCTCGACGCATGGTTGAGAAGCGTTGTTTGGCCTATTTGGCCTATGTTCGTGATTCTAGTGCCGAGGTTCCTTCTATGGAGTTTGTGCCCGTGGTTCGTGAGTTTCTAGAGGTATTCCCTGCTGACCTGTTTGGTATGCCACCCGACAAGGATATTGATTTTTGCATTGAGTTGGCTCCGGGCACTCAAACCATTTCTACTCCGTCGTATCATATGGCCCCGCCAGAGTTGGAGGAATTGAAGGAGCAGTTGCAGGATTTGTTGGATAAAGGCTTCATTAGGCCTAGTGTTTCTCCTTGGGTTGCCCCAGTGTTGTTTGTCAAGAAGAAAGATGGCTCAATGAGGATGTGTATTGACTACCAGCAGTTGAATAAGGTTACTATTAAGAATAAGTATCCTTTACCGAGGATTGATGATCTATTTGACCAGCTTCATGGTGCTACAGTGTTCTCCAAGATAGACTTGAGATCTGGTTACCATCAGCTGAGGATTAGGGCGTCTGATGTCCCTAAGATAGCTTTTCGCACTCGGTATGGCCATTATGAGTTCTTGGTGATGTCATTTGGGTTGACAAGTGCCCCCGCTGCTTTTATGGAGTTGATGAACCGAGTGTTCAGGCCCTATTTGGACTCGTTCGTAATATTTTTCATTAATGATATATTGATATACTCCCATAGCCGAGAGGAGCATGAGCAACACCTTTGAGTCGTCCTCCAGACTCTGAGGGATAGTCAGTTGTATGCCAAATTTTCTAAGTGTGAGTTCTGGTTGAGTTCAGTGGAATTTCTGGGCCATGTTGTGTCGGCAGAGGGTATTGAGGTGGATCCCAAGAAGATTTCAGCAGTCAGAGATTGTCCTAGACCCACTTCAGCTACAAAGATTTGGAGTTTCTTGGGCTTAGCATGTTATTATCGCCGCTTTGTGGAGGGCTTTTCATCTATTGCAGCCCCGATAACCAGGTTGAACCAGAAGGGTGCCCAGTTCAGGTGGTCAAATGAGTGTGAGGCGAGCTTTCAGAAGCTCAAAACGGCCTTGACCACGGCACCGATGTTAGTTTTGCCCACAGGTTCAGGGCCATATACCGTGTATTATGATGCTTCAAGGGTTGGACTTGGTGCAGTGTTGATGCAGGAGGGCAAGGTTATAGCTTATGCTTCACGTCAGTTGAAGGTTCATGAGAAGAACTATCCAGTCCATGTTGTCGTTTCCTAGCCTCGTCACTACTTCGCCAAAGTTAGGCTCGGCACTTACTCAGTACATGGGGTCGGTTGTACTGATGTTACACCTGCACTTATTTATGTTGTGCAGATTACAACGCCGGACCCAATGGACATTGAGCGAGGGAGTATCCTTCAGTCCACGGCGACACCGAGGTAGTCCTGCAGGCATCCGCAGGCCTTGGCGTCGCCATCTATTTCCTTCCTTCTGTATTATCTTGTATTTCTAGACAGCTACACTACTTCATTTCAGACTCATGTTTTTAGCAATCTTAGACAGCCCGTGAAATTGTGAAACCAGTTTTGGGGGTTTATGCACGGATATTTCGTAACAGTTATTATATTAAGTTGATAAATTCTTAGCTTCCGCATTCTTACACATTCTCATGTAATTGTTGTTCTTTTAACTATCGCAAATGAAGAAAATATTAAATTTAACTAAAAACGTTGGCTTGACTAGCGGGTTCAACGTTAGACGCCATCACGGCCTAAAGGTGGGATTTCAGGTCGTGACAATTACCCAGATCCAGCTACCTATGGATACTTGAGGTATAGATGCACGGCGTCTGCAACCCTATAGTCCCCTTCTATGTTATCACTGTTGTTTATTTTGATTCAACAGTTATGATTTATTCAAATTGTTATCTGTAGTACTCTATACTCTCATGTATTCGTGACTCCAGATTTTGGGATTGTATTTAGATCACGTCATTCAGTAGTTTATCACTTTATTTTAGACTATTTGGATGTTATTGCTATCATTTGATTTGAATTATTAAAACTTGTTTATAAATATAGCAAATGTTGGCTTGCCTAGCAAGTGAAATGTTAGGCGCCATCACGGTCGCAAGGTTGGTAATTTCGGGTCGTGACAAGTAGGTATCAGAGCACTAGGTTGCCTAGGTCTCACGATTCATGAGCAAGCTTGGATGAGTCTGGAGGATCGGTACGGACGTCTCTACTTATCTTCTAGAGGATTTAAGGCTTTAGGAAAATTTCACTTCTTTCTTACTCTATCATGCATGCTATTTCTATTATTGAAGTTTGAACCATACTTCTCTTGTTCTAGGGCAGATGGTGAGAAATTGCACAGCGTCTACAGCCGGGCAGGAGCTAGAGCCCCTTGTTGCAGCCACTACCAGGGGTAGAGGCGGGGGCAGAGGTAGAGACAGAGCTCAACCTAGAGCACGAGCACAAGCAGCAACAACACCCTCAAACTGACCATGAGGAGGAGGTCTCAGTTCAGACCGCACCAGTCGGACCCGCTCAGGTCCCAGAGGGATTTATTTCCACTCCTGCACTTTAGGCGCTCAAGTCCTCTTAGTTGGACTCATTGAGAGTGTGCCTCAGAACGGAGTATTTCTTATGGCATCATCCGTCTCTCAGGCTGGGAGAGGAGCACAGACTCCCCCCACTCACACTCCGGAGCAGATGACTCCTCTATACCAGACTCCGCCAGTTCCAGCAGTATGGGTAGTTCAGCGCGTAGTTTCTACATAGCTCGGGGAGAAGCCCGTGATCTCTTGTGAGGGATTGATGAGGTTGGATAAGTCCACCAAGTTTTTGTCTGTTCTTTATAGCGGTGCACCCTCTGAGGACGCACATGATTACTTGGACCCTGGCCACGAGGTGTTGTGCAACATGGTATTGTTGAGACTAATGGGGTCGACTTTGTTGTGTTCTAGATGACCTATTCTGCCAAGAGGTAGTGGAAGGATTTTGAGCGGAGCAAACCAGCTGGTTTACTTTCACTTACCTGGGATTAGTTTTTGCAGCTATTTCTGGAGAAGTCTATTTCTTTCACTCTGAGAGAGGAGTATCGTAGGCAGTTCGAGCATCTTCAGCAGGGTGGCATGATTGTCACCCAATACTAGACCAGATATGTCGACCTAGTAGGTCATGCTGCTATTTTGATTCCCACCGATAGAGAGAGGGTGGGGAGGTTTATTGATGGTTTCACCTTTGGCATCATGCTTCAGATGGACAAGGAGACGAGGGATGATATTTCTTTCTAGAGGGCTGTAGAGAATTCTAGACGGATCGAGATGGTTCGTGGCAAGGATAGAGGGGCGACATATGAGAAGAAGCCACATCATTTCGGTGGCTTCAGTTCTGCCTCATTTGGAGGCAAAGGTTCTTTTTGTAGAGGCCTTCCTCCTAGGCCGATTCAGTCAGCTCTTCAGGTAGCCCACGGTGCTTCGGGAAGTCGTGGTTCTTATGGATCTCGTCTTGAGCAGCCAACATTTAGTGCACCTTCAACTCCTATCAGTGCACCACCGCTTCAGTGCTACCACTGTGACTATCAGGCCGCCAGGGTCAGTCTCAAAATTCAGCAGCCTAGGGAGTGCTTTAACTATGGGGGCTTAGGTCACATCAGGAGGTATAGCCCAAGATTGACGTGCAGCAATTCGTGCCATTATGCTGGCACCGGTTGCTCCACTGCCCGCACAGACAACTAGAGGTAGAGGTCATGTTGCTAGAGGTAGAGGTCAGCCAGCTAGGGGTCGCTCGAAGGGTGGAGGTCATAATGGTGGGGCCAGTCCCATTGTTATGCATTTCCATCTAGACCTGAGGCAGAGTCACCTCACGTTGTCATCACAAATATTGTTCCAGTTAGCCAAAGAGATGCTCCAGTTCTATTTTATCCGGTCTCTACTTATTCCTGCGTGTCATCCTATTTTTCTTCATATCTAATTACGCCTCATGATTCTTTGAGTACTCCTGTATATCTGTCCACGCCTGTGGCAGATTCTATTATTGTAGATCGTGTTTATCGCTCGTGTGTGGTTTCTATCAGGAGCCCTAAGACTAGTGTAAATCTTCTACTTCTTGATACGATGGACTTTGATGTTATTTTGGGCATGGATTGGATTCCACATATCATGCTATATTGGACTGTCACGCCAAGACGGTGACCTTAACCATGTCGAGGTTGCCCCGATTAGAGTGGAGGAGGACTCATGGCCATTCTACCAGCAAAGTTATTTCTTATGTGAAGGCTCGGCGTATGGTGAGAAGGGATGTCTACCATATTTGGCCTATATTTGTAATCATAGAGCGGAGGTTCCTTCCATGGATTTAGTACCAGTTGTGCGCGAGTTTTCAGAGGTGTTCCTGCATATCTGTCGGGGATGCCACCCGACAGAGATATTCACTTTTGTATTTACTTGGCTCCTGGCACTCAACCCATTTCTAATTCCACCATACCATTTGGCCCCACTTGAGTTGAAGGAATTGAAGATAATTTGCAGGATTTTCTTGATAAATGATTCATTAGACCTAGCGTCTCGCCCCGGGGTACGCCAGTGTTATATGTGAAGAAGAAAGATGGTTCGATGAGGATGTGTATAGATTATCGGCGGGAGAACAAAGTCACTATCAAGAACAAGTATCCTTTGCCGAGGATTGATGATTTATTTGATCAACTTAAGGGTGCCAAAGTGTTTTTGAAGATTGATTTGCGATTTGGCTACCATTAGTTGAAGATTATGGCATCGGATGTCCCTACGACAACTCTTCGGACTCGGTATGGGCATTGTGAGTTCCTAGTGATGTCATTTGGCTTCACAAATTCCCTAGCAACATTTATGGATTTGATGAATCTGGTATTTAAGACCTATTTGGATTCTTTTTTTATCGTCTTCATTGATGATATTTTGATCTACTTCCGCAGTCCAAAGGAGCATGAGCAGCATCTCTGTATTGTAGTTCAGACCCTAAGAGATAGTTAGTTGTATGCCAAGTTTTCAAAGTGTGAGTTTTGGTTAGACTCAGTTGCCATTTTGGGGCATATTGTATCTACCGAGGGCATTAAAGTGGATCCTAAGAAGATTGAGGCAGTCCAGAGCTGGCCTAGACCCACTTCACCTACAGAGATTTAAAGCTTCCCGAGTTTGGTGAGTTATTATCGCTGGTTCATGGAGGGGTTTACATTTGTCTTAGCCCCATTAACTAGATTGGCCCAGAAGGGTTCCTCATTCAAGTGGTCTGATGATTATGAGTTGAGATTTCAGAAGCTCAAGACTGCCTTGACTATAGCTCCGATATTGATTATGCCCTGGATTCAAGTTCCTATGCCATGTATTCTGATGCATCGTGTATTAGGCTTGGTGCAGTATTGATGGAGGATGGCAGGGTGATTGTGTACGCATCCTGGCAATTGAAGGTAATGAGAAGAATTATCACGTTCATGACTTAGAGTTGGCAGTTATTGATCATGCATTGAAGATTTGGAGGCATTACCTCTACGGCGTGTGGTGTGAGGTATTCACATATCATCAGAGCCTACAATACTTTTTTAAGCAAAAGGATCTCAACTTGAGGCAGCGGAGGTGGTTAGAGCTGTTAAAGGACTATGATATTACCATTTTCTATCATTATAGGAAGGCCAATGTGGTGGTTGTGCCTTGAGTAGAAAGGCTATGAGTATGGGTAGCCTTGTATATATTCTAGTTGGTGAGATACCACTAGCAGAAGAGGTTCATGCCTTAGCAAATCAGTTCGTGCGGTTAGATGTTTCAGAGCCTAGTCGAGTTCTTGCTTGCACGATTTCTCGGTCTTCTTTGTATGAGCACATCAGAGAGTGTCAGTATGACGACCCCTATTTGCTTTTTCTTAAGGACACAACACAGCACGGTGATGCCAAGAATCTTTATATTAGAGAGATGGGGTGTTTCGGTTTCACGGTCAGTTTTGTGTGCCAAATGTGGATAGGCTTCATGAGTTTATTCTTGAGGACGCCCGGAGTTCGTGGTACTCCATTCATCCAGGTGCCGCTTAGATGTATCAGGATTTGAGTCAGCATTATTGGTGGAGAAGAATGACAAAAGATATAGTAGAGTATGTGGCTCAGTGTTTGAATTGCTAGCAGGTGAAGTACGAGCATCAAAGGCCTGGCGATTTTCTTTAGAGACTTGAGATTATCGAGTGGAAGTGGGAGCGTATTACCATGGATTTCTCGTTGGGCTCCCACAGAATTTGAAGAAATTTGACGCAATATGGGTCATCAAGGATAGATTGACCAAGTCGATGCATTTCATTCCGGTGGCAACTACCTATTCTTCAGAGCGGCTGGCTAAGATCTATATCTGAGGGATTGTTCATCTTCATGGTGTGCGGGTGTCCATTATTTCTGACTGTGGAAGGCAGTTCACATCACTTTTCTGGAGGGCCATACAACGTAAACTAGGCATACAAGTTAAGTTGAGTACAAAATTTCACCCGCAGACAGACAGTCAGTCTGGACGCACCATTTAGATATATGAGGATATGCTTCGCGCTTGTGTTATGGATTTCGGGGGTTCTTGGGATCAGTTCTTGCCACTTGCGGAGTTTGTTTTTACAACAATAGCTATCGGTCGAGTATTTATATGGCTCCTTTTGAGGCCTTATATGGGAGGTTGTGTCATTCTCCAGTTGGTTGGTTTGATCCGGGAGAGGCTCGATTATTGGGTACTGATTTGGATCGCGATGCCTTGGAAAAGGTCAAGATGATTCAGGATCGGCCTCATACAACACAGTCTAGGAAGAAGATTTATGTCGATCGGAGGGTTCGTGATGTTGCATTCATGGTGGTAGAGAGGGTTTTGCTCCGGGTTTCATACATGAAGTGTGTGATGAGGTTCGGGAATAAAGGAAAGTTGAGACCTAGGTATATCAAACCCTTCGAGATCCTTGAGAGAGTTGGTGAAGTGGCCTACAGGCTTGAATTTCCACCTAGCTTATAAAATATCACCCGATGTTCCATATTTCCATGCTCTGGAAGTATCACGGTGATCCATACCATGTATTAGATTTTAGCTTATCAGACTAATTGGATAGGTATTTGACTTATGAGGAGGAGCCGGTGGCTATTCTAGCACGACAGATTCGGAAGTCGAGGTCTAAGATTTATCCTTATGTTAGAGTGCAGTGGAGAGGTCAGACGATCAAGGCAGCTACATGGCAGTCTGAGTCTGATTTGTGGAGTAGATACCCCACTTTTTTAATAGTCTAGGTACTTTTTGTATGTCTGTTCGAGGATGAACGTTTGTTTTATAGGTGGAGAATGTGATGTCCTGATAGGTCATTTTGAGTATTAGCCTTTATTTCCATGTTCTGAGACCTCTATTAGATCAGTTTGGTGTTTCTTTGTTTGCGTGCCTGGTCCGTGTCAGCTTTTGAAAAGCTTTTATGTGAAAATTTGAAGAAAACACGATTTTTGGCTTTAAAAATAACTTGAGTTGAACACAATCAACATTTTATGAAAACGACCTTCGATCGGTATTTTGATGATTCCGTTAGGTCCGTATCGTGATTTGGACACAATCGTATGCCTAGAATTGAAATTGGAGGTCCCAAGATTTATTTGACTCATTTTACCGAAACTAGTATTTGAAAGTTTGGAAATTTCCTAAGTTTGACCGTAAGTTGACTTCATAGCTAATTGGTTCGGATTTTTATGTTGAAACTTGGAATACGTCTGTATTACTATTTGAAACTTGTCTGCAAAATTTGGTGACATTCAAAATTTATTTAACATGATTGGGATGCTTAAATGTGATTCTAGTTGTTCTTGAGTTTACTTTGAAATTTCATTCGTTTTGAGGGTTGATTTGTAGATTTAGATGTTATTTTGGTGATTTGATCGCGCTATTTAATGTTATTACACTTGTGTGCATGTTTGGTTTGCATTCTGAGGGGCTCGGATGAGTTTCAGACACGTTTCAGAAGAGTTTTGGATGACTTGAACTGCTAGTGCATTGAACACTTTTGGTGTCTGATGTAGATCTCGCATTTGCGAGCCCAGCTTTTGCGATGAATTATTCGCATTTACGAGCATGGGTTGGGCTAGGTGAATCTTGCATTTGCAAGGATTTTATTCGCTTTTGGGAACTGTGGTGTTCGATTTTGCGAAGGAAGTGGTCCCATTTGTGATCACAAGCCACTTGAGTCTGCTTCACCTTTGCGAAGTTTCTGGCCGCATTTGCGATGGTGGAGTTTTTGCATTTGCAATCTAAATATCGCATTTGCGACTTCTGGGCTTCTGTAACAGGGTTAGCATTTGTGACCTATGTTTCGCATTTGCGATGCTCGCAATTGCGAACAAGACATTGCAATTGCGACATCTGCAGATGGGTAAAAAGGGGGGGAAATCGGGACTTATCTTATTTTACACCATTTCTCAACCCTAAACGCTCTAGAGGCGAATTTCCAAGAGACCTTTCTTCCTAAATTCATTGGAAAGTGACTCTAATCCATTTCCTTTCAATTATCCATTACTTTTCATGAGATTTCAACATCAAAATTTAGAATTTCCATGGTAGAAATTAGGGATTTGTATATAATGTGGGGATCTTTGTAAAATTGAGGTTAGACCTCAAATTGAGGTCGATTTCAAAACAAATTGCATAACCGAGCTCAAGAGTGAATGGGTAATCGGGTTTTGGTCCGAACCTCGGGTTTCGACCAAGCGAGTCTGGGGTTGACTTTTTCAAAAATGATTAAAATTTAACCTCTTTCATTGATGGGTAGTTTCTAAA
The DNA here is from genome assembly GCA_005239495.1 of Nicotiana undulata. NCBI lineage: Eukaryota > Viridiplantae > Streptophyta > Magnoliopsida > Solanales > Solanaceae > Nicotiana > Nicotiana undulata. Next base: position 76,509 of record ML298304.1, on the reverse strand, counting down.
GCGTGTTTTGAACTATTTGATCAATAATTTACTAGATTTGGTTGGTTTGGAGGCTTGTTCAAAAGGCAAGGTCACGGTTGGTTGATTGCTTTGATTCGCGAAGTGAGGTAAGTGTTGGGTCTGACCTTGACTTGAGGGAATTAGGGATTCTTGAACAATGTGTTATGCGAATTATGTAGGAAAACAACGTATATGCGAGGTGACGAGTGTATATACTCCATCATGGTATTGGTCTCCATGTTTTCGTTAATTTCATGATATGTCTTGCTTCATGCCTTAATTGTTACATGTTTTATTTGACCTTTATGCCATAATTGTTACTTGTCATTTAGTTATTCTTGTATTAAATTGCATGTCCCTAGTCCATGCTTATTTGCTACTTGCTTTTATTGCATACCTAAATTGTCACAAGCTTTACTTGCCTTATTGTTTTGTAATATTTGTAGCATTTTATAAATGTTGTTTCCCTTGCATGAGTTGCTTAGTTGATAGATACCGATGAATTGGTAAAGTTGAGACTTCGAGTTGTTGAGATTCTTGATTTATTATGTGGTTCTTTATTGCCTTATACATTTACCCTCTTGATGTAGAAATTCTTGTAAACTTTGTTGTTGAATTGTTTATGTTGATTGAAATTGTTTGAGGAGCGGGTTGCATGCCGCAAAAGAAATTGAAAGGTAATGAATTGAAATAGTGGAATAAGGATGGATTATGATATTGAAAGATGATGATATGGTGGGATCGGGTTGCGCACCGCAACGGATTGTATTTGTGGTACTTGTTTACTATTTCTTGGTTTTGCCTCGGTGTTGTGATATGAGACTATGATACTTGTTATTCTTGGCTCTCTGGTAGTTGGATTTCGAGATCGTTTTCATTAATTAACTACCTTACTTCCATTCCATGTTTTCTTTTTATTATTATTAATGAGTACATGTTATTATAAGCAGCCCGCCTTAGCTTCATCACTACTTCGTCGAGGTTAGGCTCGGCACTTACATAGTCCATGGGGTCGGTTGTACTCATACTACACTCTGCACTTCTTATGCAGATACCAGAGTGGGTCCCATCAATGCTGAGTGAGATTGCCCGGATCCAGCTACCTGTGGAGACTTGAGGTATAGCTGCACGGTGTCCGTAACTCTGAAGTCCCCTTCTATATCATCATTGTTGTTTATTTTGATTCAAACACTTGTGTTTTATTCAGACTATTATCTGTAGTACTCTAGACTGTCATGTATTCGTGACTCCAGTTTCTGGGATTGAATTTGAATCACGCCGTTCAGTAGTTTATCACTTTATTTTAGACTATTCGGATGTTATTGCTATCGTTTGACTTGAATTATTAAAACTAGTTATAAATATTGCTAACGTTGGCTTACCTAGCAAGTGATATGTTAGGCGCCATCACGGTCCTGAGGGTGGGAATTCTGGGTCGTGACAGATTCACTATGACTTGCGTGTATGGTTGATTTTGAGGTTTAAGAGGTTCCGTATTGATTGGGAAGAATGATTCTCAATTTGTAAGCCTTAAGAAAAGTCCATCATATTCAATTAATATATTAGGAACTAAATATGATTTCTGGCATGGATAATTGTGCTCAAGTAATCATAGAATTCAAGTGATGCATAAGTAATGAAGAACATGCAATCCAAAGAGGCATAAATTAACCTAGTCGATCATGCATAACCCTGACACGTCCATATACGCTCGTCTCCTTGCATATACATCACCCCAGGATGTGTCAAACAATGTCATTTATTAGAAAAATACTCTCATACCAAAGGTACGCAAGACACTTACCTCATTCTGGAACCAATTCAACAAACGAATATCGCTTTCCTTAGAAATACTTCTTAAAACAATCAAACCCTAGTAGAATATCATCTAAGAAAGTCCAAAATGCTAGAAAAAAACATCCCCATCAATAAAGGTTCTATAATGACCCTGATGATGTCCAAATCCACTACTTAAAAGTAAATGGACACGATCGCATGCAGTATAATTTACCCAACTATGAGCCGGGGTTGAATCCCACAGAGAACCATATGTAGGCGATTAGGCGTGTAAGAGAATTGTCACTTATTATGCTAAGCCAAACACTTAGAAAGGTTTTGAGAAAATATTTAACTAATTGCAGAAATGTAAACTAAACCTAGAAAGAAAGTAAAATGATCAATGGCTACAAGCATGGATACACGGGGAATTACACTCTAGTAACGATCCAATGTATTTCACAATTTTACAAATATGAGTCAGTTTATGTTAATTAGCCTCGGGTAATAATTCTTTATTAGCTTCTTCCAAAGACTAACAAGACTTCCTAATTGAATTACCCCTTAAACAATTAAGAGATTAAGCACACCCGAATATGACTACAAGTAGTTCAATCCTATCCCTAGGTAGAATCTATAAAGTGAGGGTTAACGCCTCAAGTTATTGTTAATTAATCTTTTCCAACCCTAAATTATCTTTTCCACAACCAATTCAAAGTTAATGGGAGAGTCCTACGGTTAGCTAATCCCTTTGGAAATATTAAACAATAAGTCAATTCAATATAGATAAAAATTGTTCAATACATAAGCACAACAAGGTATTTAATCCACACTTTAAATACGAATATTCTCATAAACAAGATTCAAGTGTTAGAAAAAATACTAGATAGTTAGATATACATTACAAAGCAAGGAATGAAGAAATGAACATAAATAGGTAAGAAATATTCAACCAAAAGCTTCAAATCTTCAAGACCCAAGTGTGTGTTCAAGAACCTTTGCTCCAAAACTTGTGTTCGCTAGCCAAGAGACTGAAAAATAAGGCAAAATATGTGTTTCCAATAAGCTAGGTCGTGTATTAAATAGCTTGTGGGTCAAAAACGTGAAATTCCAGAACTGCCCATTTCTTCTTCGAGTTCGCGATGATACCTTCGCGTTCGCGAAAGCTTGTTTTATGTAACTTCTCGTTCGCGCTCTCTTTTTTGTGTTTTTCATGCTGCTTCACATTCGCATTACTCCTTCGTGTCCCGAAGGGTAATTCCCTGGGCAGATTTCCATTGTTCATTCTAGCTCTTTTTTGACTTGTATTCACTTATTTATTCACCATCACTTCTAAATCACATAAAAACTGTAAGAAGTAAATGACATTGAAAACATGATTTTATCAATCAAACATAGCAAAAATCTAAGATTAAAGACGAGATAAGTTGGTAAAATACCCACTTATCTGACTTGGCCGGTCGTTTTGTTTATTTGAGCCACGTTCCCCTATAGATGCTTCTCGTATGCTTCTTTGTTGTTTTGTGACTTCTGAGGATGGTTGATTTGGTTTCAGGAATATTTTAGAGTGAATTGGAAAACTTAGTTCCAAGGTTGGAAGCTTAAGTTATAAGAGTTGACCGGGGTTTAACTTTTGTGTAAACGGCCCTAAAATGGTATTTTAATTGTTCCAATAGGTTCATAAGGTGATTTTGGACATGGGCGTATGACCAGATTTGGATTTCGAGGTTCATAGGTTGACTTGGGTCTATTTGGCGAAAGTTGAAAATTTGAATTTGGAAGTTCATAAGTTTGAGCTGGAGTTGACTTTGAGGCTATCGAGGTCGAATTTTGTTCCGGGACTTGGGATAGGTACGTATGGTCATTTGAAACTTGTGTGCAAATTCTTGGGGCATTCCGAGTTAGCTTAACGTAGTTTGGCATGTGTTTTGGAAGTTGATTAGTTCATTAGGCTTCAATTGAGGTCCGGTTTGTAGTTTTGATGCTATTTTGTGTAATTTTAGACCTCAAGTAGGTCAATGTTATGTTTTAGGACTGGTTGGTGTGGTTGGATGGGGTCCCAAGGGCCTCGAGTCAGGTTTAGATGGGCTTTAGATCATTGAAGGTTGAACTAGATGATCAACTCTGGTGTTTTCTCACATGAGAAATTTGGTCTATAAGTGCGAGCCTGCAGAAGCAGATCTAGGGTCGCGGATACGGGTTTGGATGAGATCAGGGATTTTCGCAGAAGTGGAAGTCCTTGCGCACGCGCAAGAGTGCTACTCGGAGCCTAGAAGCGGCTCCGCTGAAGAAGAACGGGGGAAGCATACGTGGATTCTGCATCTGCCAAGTATTTCCCATAGATGCGGTGTCGCAGAAGCGACATTTTGACCATAGAAGTTATAGTCTCCAGGCAGAACTAATTTAATTTAGGGTTTGGCTAATTTTATCATATTTTGATATTAGAAACTCGAAATGAGACGATTTTCACCCAGTTAGATTAGGTAAGTGTTCTTGACTCGGATTTGATAATTATTCATGATTCTAGCTTTGATTTTGGCATTTGATTGGTGAATCTATGAGAGGCAAAATTGAGGGGTTGTGGCAAATTTTTTCTAATGTAAAGAAAATGGAGATTTGGATTCTGATTTGGAGTCAGTTTTGGACGAAACATATTTATTTAGACTCATTGTAGAATTGGTAGTCGGGATTTGTGACATTCGTTAGGTTTCGGGGTGTGGGACCAGGTTACCTTTTTGGTTAACTTTTTGCACTTTGATAAATATTGGAGCTTTATTACTTGGAATCAATTTCTACAATCCTGTTTGATGATATTGAGTTATTTTTAACTAGATTCAAGTTGTTTGGAGGTCGATTCGCGGGGGGAGGGCTTTTTCTGAATATTATTTCACACGCTTTGAGGTAAGTAATATTTCTAAACTAGGTTTGAGGGTAATTTTCCCATTGACTATGATACCTGAGATATGTTGGGGGTTGCACATGTGCTAGGTGACGGGCGTATGTGTGTACACCGAGGTTATTCATGATCCAGATATACTTTAGGATATTATGTGCCTTGTATTTTCTATCATGCCTCGTTATATCCATGTCTTCTCTACTTGTATGACTACTTGAGTTATTATTCATACTAGAAATCATGTATAGGATATATGTTTATCTGTCGAGACATGATAGGTATATTCTTGCTACTTTAAGTTATTTGCCTTAATTATAGTCATACTCTCAGTCAAAATACTATATCCGCATATTATATCACTGTCTCTATGCCTTCTTTATATGCTCACTCATATGTTATTGATTCTCTTATATGTGTGACACAGTTTGAGTTTGGTACTGTGAGATGTGATGTGATGACCCAAAAGGTCATCCTAAGTAAACTAAGATAAATATGTGTTCCGAGGCTCTGAAAGCCTCCGTTAATCTCACCTCGATATGCGTGCACAGTCCGGGCGTGTAGCCGGGAAGCTTCTATGTGAAATTCTGATAAAAATAGAATTTTTGTAACAATTAAATGAATAAAGTTGACTTTGGTCAACATTTTTGCTAAACGGACCCGGACCCGTGATTTGACGGTCCCGGAGGGTCCGTAGGAAAATATGGAACTTGGGCGTATGCCCGGAATCGAATTCTGAGGTCCAAAGCCCGAGAAATGAATTTTTAAAGGAAATTGTTTTTTGAAAATAATAAAGGTTTTTGAAAATGAACTTTGATGTGAAAACTGTGTTACCGGGCCCGTATTATGGTTCCGGAGCCCAGAACAAGTTTAATATATGTTATGTGACTTATCTGTAAAGTTTGGTGTAAAACGGACTTGGAATGACGTGTTTCGGATCAAAATTGGAAAAAGTAAGCTTATGAAGTTTTAAGAAAATTCTAAGAGTTTTGAGGTTTAATTCGATGATTTTGATGATATTTTGGTAATTTAGAGACTTGAATAAGTCCGTAGGATGATTTGGGAGTTGTGTGTATTTTTGGTTTTGAGACCGGAGGGCTCGGGTGAGTTTCAGGTAGCTAACGGGGTGGTAGAGAGTCAAAAATCTGGTGTTTTCTTCAGGTTTCTGGTGTCTGGTGATTTAGTCTATGCGATCGCATAGGAGGGGCTGCGATCGCATAGTGTTGTGTGGGGGAGGGGAGTCTGATGTGATCTGCGATCGCATGGATGGGTCCGCGATCGCAGTGTAGGGAGCACAGATGTTCTTCGATCGCATTCCTATCTTCGCGATTACGTAATGTTCCAGGGGATCTGGGTGGGGGCGAGGTAGTTCTTCTTTGCGGTCACGCCTTTTCCTCTGCGATCGCAGAGGTCTGTGGAGTTGACCTTCTGCGATCGCGACATTCTGTCTGCGGTCGCATAGTAGGGATTCCAATAGCTCTGCGATCGCAGCCCTTCTTCCGCGATCGCAGAGAAAAATTTTCGCCCAGATATTTCATTTCTCAAAAAACAGAATACTTACACGGGATTTTTCATATTTCACCAACTCCTTCTTCTCCAATACCCCATAGGCGATTCCCAAGCCAATTCTTCCTCCATAGCCTCTTGGGTAAGTGTTTCTAACATCGATTTCTTCCATAATCACTAGAATCTAGGCCTAAAATCCTAAAATCAAAGTAGAAATTAGGGGTTTTGGGTAGAGTTAGGTTTT
>ML298304.1:39221-69823 GCA_005239495.1 Nicotiana undulata | reverse complement strand
TGTCTTGCCTAACTTTGGTGAGGGAATAGGTATTGTATGCTATGTGCTAAGTGTTTATCATGTTCAATGCATAGGTAAGGTGACGAGTACCTATGCATTATGTGTCAAGCATGCACGTGACTCTAATTTTGATGAAGATCTTGTTATTCCTTCCATGTTCGTTATATTATGAACTTGTCTCTATTTGGAAGCCGTTATTGTTGGAAATCTTGGTTGATGAACCTATGATGTATTGGTTTGATTGAAAATCCAAATGTTAAGGATATATTTGAATTGATTGGTTATAGCTGAGACCCTTGTTGGGCAATTGTTGTGATATTGATTGACGTTTTCCCCTTGCCGGGTGATATTGAAATGTATTTCCACTATGATGTACTCCTTGCCATTATAGCTGCCATTGTTTGGTGAGGAAGAGTGTAAAGCACGAAGGGTGATGCCGTGCCATGATATTTGATTACATTGCATAATGAGGAAGAGTGTAAAGCACGAAGGGTGATGTCGCGCCATGATTCATATTGATTATAAGCACGAAGGTTAATGCCGTGCCATGATTTACATTGATTATAAGCACGAAGGTTAATGCCGTCCCATGATTTATATTTCCTTACATTGTACATTTCATTGTGAGGAAGAAAGTAAAAGCACGAAGGGTGATGCCGTGCCATGATCTATACTATTTCACATTATACATCGCATTGTGAGGAAGAGAGTAAAAGCACGAAGGGTGATGCCGTGCCATGATATTTGATTACATTGCATTGTAAGAAAGAGAGTAAAAGCACGAAGGGTGATGACGTGCCATGGCTGAATTTGTTTTATCGTTAATATTATGTTATTATTGTAATTGGTTATTGGAAATGAGTAACGGACCTTGCCGATCTCGTCACTGCTTTCAACCTGAAGTTAAACTTGTTACTTATTGAGTACATTGGGTTAGTTGTATACATACTACGCTTTGCTGAGATGGGCGATCATTAGTAGGTTGCACCAGTACCAGTTTCTTGGCGATTTCGAGGTAGCTTCTAATTCCGTTCGTAGACCTTGAAGTCCTTTATCCCTTTGTTTATGTCATTACTATTCTATCTTTAAGACGGTTATGTAGTTAGGATCAAACTACGTATTTAAAGAGTTTGCAGTGCTCAGTGGCACCAGATCGTGGGATGGTTGTAGTTGTATTATTGCTCTTGGTTCCTGTTATGCATGTTTATTCAGTTGTTGAGGCCAGTTACTTCTATCATTTGAGTTCATTGCAGTTATTTAAATATTGGCTTGCCTAGAAAGTAGTGTTAGGCGCTGACACTACTTTCGTGGGATTTGGGTCGTGACAAGTTGGTATCAGAACCTTAGGTTTCTTAGGTCTCACGAGTTATGAGCAATTCTAATAAAGTCTTGAAGATCGATAGGGAGACATCTGTACTTATCTTTGAGAGGATACATGGCTATTAGGAAACTTCACTTTCTTTCTTTCTTTCTTTCTTTGTTATGCAGATTTGATTATTCCTAGTTTGAATCTTGATATTTTATTCTCTCACATATGGTAAGGACTCCATCGAGTGAAACTGATGTAAAGACTCATGAAATCATTAACCAAAACGATGCCCAGTTAGATCCCTATGTTGTTATAGCTGTAGAAATCCTTCGTGGCGAGCTTTCTCACCGCGGTTCGGACCATTAGGATTGAAACATACCCTGCAGACTTAGAGGAAATATTTCGCAAAAGGATGCAGATCTGCGGCCCACTATGCGATCGCAAACCTGCTTTGCGGACCGCATAATGGTCGTAGAGTAGGGCAGGTGACTGCCCAATTTGAGGGAAATTATGCGGTCCAAAATGCGACCGCATAACTGTTATGCGGTGCATTATGCGATCGCATAACAGTTATGTGGGCCGCATAGTGACCGCATAACCGGAGAGTTGGTTCGCCCAGTTGAAGACGCTTTTGCGGCAGGTTTGCGGGCCGCATTTCCGTTCTGCGGTCGAATATGCGACCGCATTTTTGAGTCGGGCACCCTGTTTTCTAACTTTTAAACCGACCCTAGATCAATATAAGACACTTCCCCACCTATTTTAAACCATTTTCTGACTTTATAGAGTGAGGGAGAAAGTTCCTAGTGTGAGAGAAGCTTCCTTTATCATCAAGATTCATCCGCAATCATCACCAAGGGCTTGGGATTAATCACATAGGGTTCAATTTTCACTCACTCAAAGAGGTAAGGTTCTTCTACACCAACTCTAAATTCCATTGATGTAGTTAAAATGGGCCATGGGTGAATAGTTCTTGGGGAGTAAGGATAGGGACTTTGCATGCATGGGATTCTAGATTATGGGTGGGTAAATAAAGGCAAAAAATATATAAAAAGAAATGGGGGATGGGACCTTAGCAAGTTCGTAATGGAAGTATCATGTTAAATTAAGCTAGGTCTATGATCAAATTCCTAATTTTTGGTTCAATTGTGCTACATTGTGAAATAGATTGAAGGTGCTAAGGGTTCCGACATTTTTGGTAGAAATTAAGGAAAGACCCAATTAAGGTATGTATGGCTAACTCTAATATTCATAGGATGAACCTATTTATGATCAAATACCGGGTATGAGTCCCTTGTTTGATTCTCTGAAGAACTGATGGTTTCAATGTGTTAAGCTAGGAAACTTTGTTTCCATATTGTTCTAAGTTTCTACCATGTCACTATGCTACTTGAAAATGTGAATTATGATTATCGTGCTCTTTTCTTTATTATGTGTAAGAATCCTTATATGTTGGTTCTAGTTGATATGAAGGATGATTATATGAACGATTAAAGAGAGGAATGTAACACAAATGATTGGATATGTCAAAGTGCCAAGAACTGTATAATAAATGATGGAAAAAGGAATGTGAACCGAATAATTAAATTGATATGGTTATGTCCCAAAGTGAGATGGCTTAGCCGATCGGGCCGAGATCGGACTCCATGTTGTACACATGGTGGTATTTGCATCGAAAATATGATATTGGTAATGTCTCACTGTTTCAAATGAGATGGCTTAGCCGATCAGGCCGAGATCGGACTCTGTGTGAAAACGACACGGTGGTATTATGAACTATGATACTAATGATGTCTCACTTGGGATGGCTTAGCCGGTCGGGCCGAGACTGGATTCCGTGTAAAAGACACAGTGGTATTATTAAAATTGTGGCACTTGGTTTTAAAGAACTACTATTTAAAAGATGGGATAACGGATTAAGAAACCATGATGACTCTTGTTTGTGTACCTCCTACTTTTGTGAAATGTTATTTGATGCCTCTAATTGCATTACTACATGTTTGTTGTTTGTTCTATCTAGAGTAGAGTTTGTTCATATATACTAGTACTATTCGATGGTACTAACGTCCCTTTTTTCGGGGGCGCTACATCTTCTTATGGATGTAGGTGGCTCTGTAGCTGGTAGCGCTGATCGTCGGTAGTGGTGCCTGCTCCTCCTCCTTACAGCAGTTCCGAGAGCCTCACTTCCTCTCGGGGCCGTGTATAAAATGTGTTGCTCTCTTTTTGTATATGTTGTTCTATTTTGAGGTATTGCCAAGGCCTTGTCGCCGGCGGAACCATGTTCATCTTCTTTATCTTAGATGCTCCGTAGACACCCATGTGGGTCATGTATGTTGTTGGGTAGTTGTTGGGTTAGCGTGTAACTGTAATCCCATCCCGTAAAGATTGTAACTAGCATGTGTGTTTCGGAAGACCTAATTTTTGGATATTGGTGTATAAGGAAGAATGGATTAATATTATGAACGTACGCTTTTGATTTATTTCCTGCTAACTCAGTGAACGATGTTATAACATAATCATGGGGCGTAAATGAGACGGGTAGGAAAGGTTAAACACGCTTGCTTGATCGGGTTCACTCGGTTAAGCGCCGTTCGCATCCCCCAGGGTTGGGGCGTGACAACTGATCAGGCACTGGTATTCCAGGCTAGGGCCGTGAGAGGCAAAAGACCAGGATGAGGTGAGGGTAGAGCACATGCCGCAGCTAGAGCCCCTTCTCATGCGACTGTCGTTGAGCCACTAATTGCTCTTGTTGAGGAGCAAGTACATGTCTATGTGGAGATGGAGGCACCGGCTCAGGTTCCCTAGGGCTTATTCATTTCTCCAGTTGTTCAGGATGCTTTGATCCGACATGGTTTGCGTTTTTGAGAGATTGGCTCAGGATGGGGCATTTCTTACTATTCCAGCTACTTCCCAAGATGGGGGCGGAGCACAGACTCCACCTACCTGTACCGCAGAGCACGTGGCCTATGGTTATCATACTCCTACAGTGTTGTTGTTTGGGGAGTTCAACCTACTATTGTCGTGCAACTTAAGGATATGCCCGCAATGTCACGCCCCAACCTGGAGAGGCGTGGCTGGCATCCGGTGTTGTACTGGTGCGAGTGAACCACTCTGTAACTCATGATCGTTCTATGAACACTAGAACATACATAGTCTGACTTGGCTAGACTAAATGCCACAACTCGTAATGTATAGTTGTAAGTGGGCTAACACTGTATCAGCGAACTATCGTACTCAAAACATGAATACACACGAGTCGTCAAGGCTACTAACATGTTTTACTATGAACCTCTGTCTACAAAGCCTCTAAGAGTATCTGACATCGAAACATGGTTGGGACATGGCCCCAGCCTACCCATAAGTCTGTACCAAAACTCTGACACAATATTTGTAGACACGGATGCACTACGAATGAAGTGGAGTCTTACCAATCCTTCGCTGATTTCTAACCTCGTCTACTATGAGGGCTCGTCAAACTGAGTACCTACACCTGTAGGCATGAATGCAGCGTCCACAACATAAAGGACGTCAATACGAATAGTGTACTGAGTATGTAAGGAAGAACTAAAACATAACAATAAGCCAACATCAATGAGAGAGATATAAGAATCAACCTGAACCTTTGAAGCGACACTTAGGGAAATGATATGCATGTTAATTATACTTATATATTTAATGCCTCTCTTGGAACAATTATCCATATCGTAACATGACTGCCCAACTGATTAGTGGTAATTGCCCGACCGGCTGTAGCACAGTGCTAAATGCATGACTGCTCGATCGGCCATAGCTAGGTGGTAAATGCATTAATTCCCAACCAACCGTAGCTCGGTGGTAAATGCATGACTTCTCAATCGGTCGTAACTCGATAGTAAATGAAGATGTATAATCGCCCAACCGGTCGTAGCTCGATAGTAAATGAAGATGCATATAACATTACATTATGAATATTAACATCTTTATCGTATGCCTCAATAGAGGCTTAGGAACATACTTAGACATGCTTTGAATTGCATTTTACAGGAATGAATAATGTAGACATCCTTAACTACTAAGAGTAGAACCATTTATGGAATAACATCACATTTATGTTTCATTACTTGGATCATTCCAATATAAGGAAAGGTTAGCCTTAACATAGCTCATAATATCCCGTCAAATCCTCAAGCTAACTTAAACATGCAGCTTCTGTGTCTACAAGCAATGAACAATGCTATCGTCAAAATATGGATGCCATAACTTATCGCATTTGAACGACATACTTTACTACAATAAAACTGACAACACCTCCCCTATTTATTTGACTTCCCATGAGTTACAACATTAAACAAACAGCCCAAACAACATCAACAATAATCATATGAAGCCTCCCAATTAGTCCAACAATCAACAACAACACACCTACGATTTTCAGAAAATTAGGAAGCACCTATATCACTTCTTTTCAATTCAAACCAACACAAAAATGACAATAACAACATCAAAATCAACACACTCAAGCTACTACATCAAGAACTAGCCAAAACCTAGCTTAAACGCCTTCCAAAACAGTCATATGCGCACAACACCTCAAACATACTTCCATCTTCAAGTTTAACATGTTTTCCTTCAACAGTTAGGCTTGCTATGTCCTGAAAACGACTCAACCCAAGGAGAGGGGTGAATAACATACCATACAGCACATAAATCCCCAAATTACAGAGCTTACTTCGTTGCTATGCCTTCCTCAATCATCCATAGAGAGAGAAAGAGGCGAACTATCGACTAGCTTGGATTCCTAACTCTTGAATCCACTTGTTTCACCTTATCCACCTTTCATTTTGCTTCCAAAACCTCTAATTATATCCTCTACTCGGATATCATATCGACAAATGGTCTAATATGTTTGAAATCAGACATGTACATCTTCAATTTGGTGGGTGGATCACCCCCTAACTCTAATTATATTGGTAGAAAAACTCAATGACATTAGACCCAATGTTCATTACAATTTATGAGCGTAACTTGTGACAACTTTTGTCGACTTATTTGTCACAACTCGCTTGAATTAAAAATTACATACTACTATAATACAACTAAAATAACTCATAACATCACCTACTTATTATGCTAAGCACCCTAGTCTCACCCTATGGGTTATAATATTCCCAACTTGCCGACTTTCGATGAAACCTATTTTCTTCAACTTGTTTAGCTTTTAAACCTTCCAAACCTCTTGGTACTTGTAGTTCATAATCTTAAATATTTGTAACCTCAAAGGTAACATTACTAGCTTACTTTATGTACTTTCATATATGATCTCATTTTTGTGCTTACATCAATTGACTTACGACGTACGTACACGTACGAAAACAAGGCGTATAACACACGATGTCAGTTGACGATCTAAAGAGGTTAATCACGTTCACCAAGTTGCATCCTCCTCACTTCAGTGGTATGCCTTCAGAGGACGCTCAGAGATTCTTGGATCATTGACTAGTTGAGTCCAACTTTAACTTGTTTTATTCAGTTCCCATTACTTTTTCATGAATTTTCACTATCAAATTTACGATTTCATAGAGTAAAAATCGGGTTTTGGGTAGAAATGAGGGATATTGTAAAAATATGATTTAGACCTCAAATTGAGGTCGGTCTCGAAGCAAATCACATATTTGGTCTCGGGGGTAAATGAATAATTGGAATATGGTCTTAATTTCTAATTTTGATCACGTGCGCTTGGGTTGACATTTTGTTGACTTTTCCAATATCGTAAATGATCAAACCTTTATCATTCAAGAGTAGTTTCTAATGCTTGTTTTGACTTGTTTGAATAATATTTGACTAGATTTTGGTGGTTTGGAGGCTTGCTCTAAAAGAAAGTCGTGTTGGATTGTTGATCTTGCTCCAAAAGTAGTTAAGTGTCTTGTTTAAGGGAATTATGATGTAATTGAGTCTAAATGATATGTGATTATGTGTTGGGGGCGGTGTATATACAAGGTGACGAATGTATATACGTTGACCATGGGATAAGTATGCTAGAATAAATAGCCTTATTTGTGCCATGATACTTTGTGTATTATGTCTACCATGCTTTAGATAAATTGTGAAACTCTTTGATTTCTCGTATTCATATTATTCCTATTTAATCTTATTAAGATATTGGGATTTGAGATCGTTAAATTATTGTTTGGTTATTGGTACAAAAGTGCTGGTAAATTCTCATATGACGAGGTATGCTCAAAAACTATCCTTGATATTGTTTATGCTTCCCACCTTGCTTGGTAATTTGTTATATGTGATGCTTGATGAGGAAGAGTGAAATGCAAGAAGGGTGTTGCCGCGCTTTTGAGAAAGAGAGTGATTGCGCACAAGGGTGTTTTCGTGCTTGCTATTTTATCATGTGAGAAAGAGAGTGATTGCGTATGAAGGGTGATTTCTTGCATCATTCATATATCATATCATCGCACGAAAGGTGCTACCGTGCTTGAGAGAAAGTGAGGATATGCAAAAATGGTGTTTCCACACTTGTTATTATATAATATTGTGAGAAATTTAGTAAAAGCATGAAGGGTGATGTCATGTTGTTTGTTGATTTCATTATTCCTTATTTTGCTATTCAGATTGAGGACATGGCTTTATAGCTTCGTAATTTGACTTAGAAAGGTTGTTAAGAGTTGTTGCAAAAGCATGAGTTGTGGTTTACTGAGTAACACATTCCTTTACTTTCCCATTTTATGTCCCTTTACTTATGTACTTATTATCTCACTGCTATCCTATTATTATACTTAATACTTTACTTGTCATCTCGGTATCTCTCTATATTTAACTGCACAGGTTATTTGCAGGTTTCTTTTCTTAGCCTCATTACTACCTCGTCGGGGTTAGGCTTGACACTTACAGAGTACATTCGGTCAATTGTACTTACAGAGACCGAAACTGAGATTTCTTTTACTCAGTTAGTGAAGATCGCCAGTAGGATCGATCACATCAGAGGCTAGTCGAGAAAGACAACCTCTGATAAGAGGCCCCATCATTTTGGTAGATTCAGTGGTGCCTCATCTAGAGGCAAGGTTCCTTTGGTAAAGGCCATCCTATCAGGCCAGTATACCAAGCAGCTAACATATTTTGCACCTCCAACTCCCGTTAGTGCACCTCCGATACAGAGTTACCAGGGTGGTTATTTGGGTTATCAGGGACAACTTCAAGTTCAACAACAACATCAACAGAGAGCTTGCTATATATGTAGGGTTATGAGGCACATCACAAGGTTTTGCCCTATGTTGTAGAGCAGTATGCCACAACAGGGTACTCGTGCCATGATTTCAACACCGGTTTCTCCACCACCCGCTCAACTACCTATAGGCGAGGGATCGGGTAGCCTAAGGTAGAGGCTAGTTCGTTACAGGTGGAGGACAGTGATTGAGAGGTCATCCTAGGGGTGGAGGACAGGTTGCTGGGGCTCGGCCTTGTTGTTATGCATTTCCGCTTAAGACTGAGGCAGAGTCGTCCGATGTAGTTATTACATGTATTATCTTAGTCTGTCATAGAGATTCTTCCATATTGTTTTTTCTGGGTTCTACATAATTTTCTATGTCTTCATATTTTGTTGTGTACTTGAGTTGCCTCGTGAATCTCTTGATGTTCTTATTTTGGTATTTACATCGGTTGGAGATTTGATAGTAGTTGATCGTGTATACCAGTCTTTTGTTGTCACTATTAATAGTTTTGATACTATATTTGATCTTTTGTTGCTAAATATGGTGGATTTTGAGGTCATTCGTGGTATGGGTTAGTTGTCCCCGTATCATGCTATCTTGGATTAACATGCAAAGACTGTGATTTTTGCTATGCTGGGGTTGCCTAGGCTAGAGTGGAAAGGGACCCTCGGTCACTCCACTAGCAGGGTGGTTTTGTATTTGAAGGCTCGGTGTATGGTGGAGAAAGAGTGTTTGGCGTATTTGGCTTATATCTGAGATTCTAGGGTGGAGGTTCCTCCTATGGATTCAATGTCGGTTGTAAGGGAGTTTTTAGAAGTGTTTCTTACAGATTTGCCGGGTATGCCACCCGATATGGATGTTTACTTTTGCATTAATTTGGTTCGGGCACTCAACCTATTTCCATTCCACCATAATGTATGGCTCTAGTCGAGTTGAAGGAATTGAAGGACCAGCTGGAATATCTTTACAAGGAATTCATTAGACTGAGCGTCTCATCTTGGGGTGCACCAGTGTTGTTTGTTAAGAAGAAGGAATGATCGATGTGAATGTGAACTGACTATCGGTAGTTGAACAACATTACAATCAAGAACAAATATCCATTGCATAGGATTAATGATTTATTTGACCAGCTTCAGGGTGCCACGGTGTTTTCCCAGATTGATCTGAGATCTGGCTATGATCAGGTGAAGATTAGGGCATCATATGAACCTAGACATCTTTTAGGACTCGATATGGTCATTACGAGTTTTTGATGATGTCATTTGGTTTGACTAATGCTCCAGCTCCTTCATGGATTTTATAAATCGAGTGTTCAAGACTTATTTAGATTCCTTTTTTATTGTCTTCATTGATAACATTACGGTTCACTCTCGTAGTAGGTAGGAGTATGAGCAACACTTGTGGGTTGTACTTCAGACTTTAAAGAATTGTGCGCTATATGCCAAGTTTTCGAAGTGTAAGTTTTTGTTAAACTCAATTGCCTTCTTGGGTCATGTTGTGTCTTATTATGGTATCAAGATGGACCCCAAGAAGATAGAGGTAGTTCATAGTTGCCCTAGGCCTACTTCAGCTATAGAGATTTGGAGCTTCTTGGGTTTAGCGGGCTACTATCGCCGGTTTGTAGAATAGGTTTTCATCTATCTCATCCCCATTGACCAAGTTGACTCACAAGGGCGGTCCTTCTAGATGGTCTGACGCATGTGAGGAGAGATTTTAGAAGCTCAATACTGCCTTGACTACAACCCTAGTTTTGGCATTGCATAGAGGTTTGGTGTCCCACACTATGTATTGTGATGCATACCGTATTGGGATTTGCACGGTATTGATGCATGATGGTAGGGTAATTGCAGATGCGTCTCGTTAGTTGAAGGTCCATGAGATGAACTAACATGTGCATGTTTTGGAGTTATCAGCCATTATTCATGTGCTCATGATTTGGAGGAATTATGTATACTCCATGACATGTGATGTCTACATGGACCATAGGAGTCTCCAATATCTATTCAAGCAAAAGGATCTCAATTTGAGGTAGCGGGGATGGATAGGGTTATTGAAAGACTATGATATCACTATATTGTATCATCTGGGAAAGGCTAATGTGGTGGCTGATGCCTTTAGTAGGAAGGAAAACAGAATGGGTAGTTTGGCATTTATATTGGTAGTGGAGAGGCCATTAGTCGTGGATGTTCAGGCTTTGGCTAATAGGTTTGTGAGGTTTGATGTTTCGGAGCCTAGTAGGGTCCTTGCTTTTGTTGTGGCGCATTCAGCCTTGTTTGAGCACATCAAAGCTAACCAGTTTGATGATCCTCACTTATTGATGTAGAAAGAAACGGTGCATCGGGTTGATGCTAGGAAGGTTGTGATTGGGGATGACGGTGTTATGCGGCTTCAGGGCCAGATTTGTGTTCCGAATGTTGATGGGTTGAGAGATTTCATCCTTGAGGAGACTCATAGCTCACAGTATTCCATTCACCCAGGTGTCACGAAGATGTATCGTGACTTGAAGTAGCGTTATTGGTGGTGGAAGATGAAGAAAGACATTGTTGGACATGTCTCTCGGTGTTTGAATTGTCAACATGTGAAGTATGAACATCAGAAACCTGGTGGTTTGACATAGAAGTTTGTGATACTAGAGCATAAATGGGAGCGCATCACTATGGACTTTATGGTAGGGTTATCATGGACCTTGAGAAAGTATGATGTTGATTGGCTCGTTCTGGACTGGTTGACCAAGGTCGTGCATTTCATTATGGTGATGACTTCCTACTCTTCAGAGCGTTTGGCTTAGATTTACATTAGGGAGATTATTCGCATGCATGGTGTGCCCATATCTATATTTTTAAACCATGGCACACAGTTTACTTAACACTTTTCGAGAGTTGTGTAGTTTGAGTTGGGCACATAGGTTGAGTTGAGTACTACATTTCACCCTTAGAAAGACGGGCAGCCCGAGCAGACCTTTCAGATTTTGGAAGATATGTTGAGGTAATGCACTAATGGTTTCAGAGATTAGTTGAACCAGCTTCTACCCCTGGCGGAGTTTTCCTAAAACAACACCTATCAGTCGAGTATCCAAATGGCTTCGTATGAGGCATTATATGGGAGGCGATGTCGATCTCTGGTTGGTTTGTTTGAGCCCGGTGAGGCTAGATTGTTGGGCACAGATTTAGTTCGTGGGGCTTTGGAGAAGGTGAAATTGATTATGGAGCGGCTTCGTACAGTACAAGAAAAATGGCTATGTTGATAGGAAGGTTTGTGATGTGGCTTACATGGAGGGTAAGAAGGACATTATCCAAGTTTTGCCTATGAAGGGCGTGATGCGATTTGGAAGAAAGGCAAGTTGAGTCCGGGGTTTATTGGTCCGTTAGAGATCTTGGAAAGAGTTGGGGAGGTTGCCTATTAGGATTTCATTGCCTACTATACTAGTAGGAGTACATCAAGTATTTCAGCTTTCCATTCTTTGGAAGTACCATGAGGATAGGTCACAAGTTTTGGACTTTAGCACGGTGCAGTTGGTGAGAATTTTACCTACGATGAAGAGCAGTGGCTATTCTATACCGGTAGGTTAAAAAGTGGATATCTATAGATATTTCTTCTTTAAACGTGTGTTGGAGGGTCCAGTCGACTAAAGAGGCTATCTGGGAGCCCAAGTCCGACATGAGGAGAAGATGCCCTTATCTTTATACTAGTGCAGGTACATTTCTATGTCCTCTCAAGGACGAACGTTTCTTTTAGTGGTGGAGAATGTGATTACCTGATACATCGTTTGGAGTTATAGCTCCTCTTTTTATGATTTGAGACCTTTAATAGCGCTATTTGATGATTTATGACTTGCGTGCGTGGTCCTTGTCATTTTTCAGAAAGTCTAAATGTGAAATTTTAAAGAAAATATTATTTATTGCTTTGGAGGTAGCTAGAGTTGACCACAGTCAACACTTTTGGTAAGAGACCTCGGATCATATTTTAACGATTCCGGTAGGTTCCTATGATGATTATGGAATTGTAGACATGTTTAGTTGGGTCCCGAGTGACTCAGGTTGTTTCGGCACTTTGTGTAAATAGTCCGAAATTTGAGTTTGAACTTTGAAAATCTTGAGTTTTGGTGATCGATTCTAGATTGTTGATGTTATTGTGATTATTTGAACTTATGAGTGAGTTCTTTGATTTTAATATACTTGTGTGAATGTTTGGATTGGAGCTCGGAGGGCTGGGGCGAGTTTCGGATAGGTTGCAGACTGTTTGAAATAGATGTAGAAGTTGATGGTTTTGTTGTGCTGCAAATCTCGCATTTGCAAGGATCTGTTTGCAAATGCGAACCACACATTTGTGAGTGGTAGCTCGTATTTGCCCAGAAGGGAAGGAACTAGGCACTTCGCCTTTGCGAAGTTCTGTTCGCTTTTGCGAGTCGTTGGTTATTGCAATTGCAAGGGGCTAGGCCTTCGCAAATGCGTAGGATTAGTTGCATTTGCGACATTTGAGAGGCTTAGGCATTAATCACATTTGCGATCAGTGGTTTGCTTTTGCAAACATCGCGAATGCAAACAAGAGTTCGCAATTGTTATAACTGCAATGGGGTAAAATATTGGGATTTCGGGACAGCTTATTTCACACCATTTTTGAGACGTGGAATCCATAGAGGCGATTTCTAGAGAACAATTTCTTCCCTACTTCATAGGTTCGTAACTTTAACTTGTTTATCTGGTCAATTACTATTATTTTTTCATGAATTTTCACTGTCAAATTTAAGATTTCAAAGAGTAGAAATTGGGGTTTTGGATAGAAATTAGGGAATTTGTAAAAAAAGAGATTAAGATTTCAAATTGTGGTTGGGTCTTGAAACAAATCACATATTTGGGCTGGGGGTTAATGGGTTATCGGGATTTTGTCTTAATTTTGAATTTTGACCACGTGGGTCTGGGTTGCTTTTTTTTCACTCTTCCAGTACTGTTAAAGATCGAACCTTTTTCATTCAAGTGTTGTTTCTAAAGCTTGTTTTGACTTGTTTGAATAATATGTGCATATATTCAGGTGATTTGGAGGCTTGTTCTGAAGGGAAAGTTGTGTTTTATTGTTGATCTTATTCTAGAAGGGGGTAAGTGTCTTGGTTAACCTTGATTGAGGGAACTAGGATGTAATCGAGTCTAAATGCTACGTGATTTATGTGTTGGGGATGAAGTATATAAAAGGTGATGAGTGTATGGCCATGGGATAAGCATGCGGATAGAAATAGCCTGCTACTCTGTGTATTATGTCTACCATATTTTAGATAGATTGTGAAACTCTTTGATTTCTCATATTCATGTTATTTCCTCTGTTCAGCTTATTGAGATATTGGGCATTGTGATCGTTGCTGCTCCCAAACGCATACGCAAGTATACGTGGTCGTACAAGTAATAGAATGATAAGTTGAGTGTCGAACCCACAGAGGCTTGTATAAACTACTCACTAAATCACTATAATTGTTATTCAATCAAGCCAAAATAAAAATCCAATAATGTGATTATACTATACTACGATTCTAAGTAATAAGTGAATTAAGTAACGAGTTGATTGTTGTGTATTCAATAGAGACAAATATTCCAGGGTTGTGATCGATTCACCATTCGTATTGTGTTCTAATTAACTCTCCCTTTTATATAGTTCACTCATGGTTGCTAATTAATCGATAATTGCTCTCATAGCCTTCTCCCGAAACACTACTTGATTATATCTCAATAGAATTACGCCTATATTCCTATGAAATTAATCTATTAGAACACATTAAGAATAAGATATTTAATTACGCACGGTGACTAGGTATATTCCTATCCTAACCACAAATCCTCTCCCCTGAAGGGTTAAGATCGCGCTCTCTTCAATTCTTCTCTAATCTATACACGGCTTTCCCAAGCATAGCATAGATATCATATAGAATCTAACTCCTGGCCAGACAATTAAGCAATTAAACACAAAACTGAATAAACAATCATATATTGAGTGAATTAAATTCAAGGTTACGCTAATGTCGAACAACAATATTCATGGCTAAATCACAACCCCAGAACAATGGGTGTTTAGCCACTCATGATATAATCAAACAATTGTATAAGTGTTGAATCAAATGTAAATACTAGAAGAAGATGAAGAAAACTGAGAATCATTCGCTTCCTAACAATTTTGTGTGTGTTTTTCCTCCAAAGTGGCGTCAACCTCCTCAAAGTTGTGTTTAGTCTTACTTTTATACGTGTTGGGTAGGTCTAGGGTTGAATAAACTGTGTCCCGGGAAAACTGGGAATATTTCACGTCACCGGCGCCCTGAGTAGCGGTAGGCGCCCACCAGGGCGCTACCTTGAAAGTCCATTCTGCCTCCAGCGCCATAGGTGGCGCCAGGCGCTGCCTCTGGCGCCCAAAATCCAACTTTGTCCGGTTTTGTGCGTTTTGGCTCAAATTTTGTGTGTTTCGTCCCCAATTGCTCCCAAATAATTCCTACACATAAAAACACTACAAATTAATATAAATCATCACAATTAACATCTAAAACTCACGAAACAAAAGTAAAATATGAGGTGATATACATAAAAGATATATACTTTAAGCTAAACATCAACACCCCACACTTAGACTCTTGCTCGTCCTCGAGCAATGGGACAAACTACTACCCTCCAACACATACAAAGTTCATTATCAAGGAGTATTTTACTTTTAAATCACACACTTTACCCCTTGACCATGATCGATACCGGCAATCAAGTATGAACATATAAAAATTCACATTCTTCCCCTTTTTTAAACATGACCAAGTATAGCAATTTAATCAATCATACCAACAACCTAATTGCAATCACCCAACCTCAAGAGTCAACTTGTAACCACTAAGCCCTCTCAATTCATGCACTTACCTAACAAGAAAGTTTACAACATTACCAATTGCTCATGAGATCATGTGCCCTCACCAACAACGAAAGAGTGAATATAACTAGTCCACACATTCAAATATGCTTTTGAACATAATTTAAGGACATCACACAATTGAAAAAAATTTCACTCACTCTCACAAAGAATTCATATGCATCCCGTGGTCATACCATAAGCTTGACCGTAGTGTAGATTTTCACTAATTTAAGTTAGGAAAATCTAGGATGAATTAGGACTTTTATGGTTGTAATGTAGGCTAAGGGACGGGTATGATATATTTAGGAATAATGACTAACCCTCCTAAGCACTTTAATACACTACATTCACAATTCAACACATATTCTTCTCAACCAATTCACTTGCCACAACCCATATTCAACATAGTCCATTTTCAATTAAGCACTTCTATACTTCCACTAGCACAAATTAATAGGAAGTGGAGGTTTGTCTCTTTTTCTACATACTTCTTCTCTAATTTTTTTTCTTTTCTTACAACAATTTTTTTCTTTTCTTACACACACTCCATACATGAAAGTTCATTGGCTAATGGCTTTTGATTTCAATTTTAGTGCACCAACGGGCCCTTCCATGGCTCCACTCAAAAACTAATCCCCAATATCTCACTTTACTTCTTTTAGCGACTAAGTGCCTTAGGAGGTAAAGATGCAAAAATCTCAATTTAAGAATAAAATAGGGGTACGGCTTGTAATGTGGGTGCCAAAGAAAAGGTCTATAGGTTCAAAGGGGATAGCAATGGAAAACTTTTATTTTTGTGGGACAAGTACATCCATGAACAAGAAAGAAAAATGCCTACGGCATCTCCTAGATTAGCATAACCTACAATTTCACTTCGATTAACACACGGGGCAAGTTCTAGACTACACAGGATAGCATAGAAAATCACTAGACCTCACTCACACATTGAACATGACTCAACCACAACAGTTTTGTTCAATTCTCAAGTCAAGCAAGCACACATAATTGAGAGAATTAAGCAATATTTCATACAAGTCAAACAACTGAGCTAAGGCGTCACAAAATAGGCTATTTAGTTTTACTCAGGATTTACATGTCAAACCAAATAACAAGAGAAAGCATAATGTATGTCATAACCTAATATGCCGGCACCAAAAATGTAAATGGGTTTCTTCCTAACTACTCTAAAAAAAATTAAAGTGCCCGGTTCGAGCTACACCCTTGGAAAAGAACTGATGCCCAAAGAAAAACCAAGGTACTACCTAACTATCCTACAAATAAAAAAAAAAGTTTTTGGTATTTTTAAATCGGACTTTATCTCTCAAGAAAATTGTCCTACAGATCCATTGTCGAGAAAAGTCCGAGCTTTTTCTATTTGTTTTTTCTATTTTTTTGTAAAAACTAACTAAAAATAACTAACCAAACTTAAAAAAAGTTGCAAATAAACAAAAATAACTAAACAAAACTAATTAACACTAAAAAAAATTAAAACCCAATTATACAAATTATACAACAATTTCACAAGTAGCATCCTTCCCACCCCACACTTAAAGCATGCATAGTCCTCGATGCATATACAAATTAAAAAGAGAAGTAGGGTGAAAAGAAATGCTCCCTGTCATTCGGAGTCCTCCAAAGCAGCTGCTGCAGGCTCATCATCATCAGGGCCTAGAGGAACCAAGGCCCGGGGGCCCGTAACCTCATCACCCCCCTCATCCTCTAAGTCTGAGTCGCGGATTGTGTTCACGTCCTCTGAAGAATGAATGGGGCTTCCAGGTGCAATCCCAAACATCTCTTTGGATGAACTGGATAACTCATTGCGTAATTCCATACGCTCCTCATCCGTAGCACCATTCTTGCACATCAAAAAGTTCAGAGTTTTATAAATATACCTGCTGAAGTTTTCGTCCCTCTCATATCGCGCAGCCGGTGTCAGCTTGGACAAAGTCTCCAGCAGTGTTGTGATGTCCATTAGCCCTGTTGGAGCCTCCACCACCTCGTCATAACCAGTTTACTCAGGCACCTTGAGGTCCATCAGATAACGGGTGAGCAAATTTCCAAAGAAGAACCATTTGATCTGTCGCCCAAACCTCGTACGGGCCATCTCCCCCAACACTAATTCACCCACATTGATGGGTCGTCCTATCATTAGAAAATAAATGACACACACTCGAGCACGAGTGCAGTCGCTGCTATGCTCAACAGGCATGAGGCGGGCCTGTACAAAGTTCTGCCACACCTTAGCAGTCTTGTTAAAATCTGAACGGACCATATGAAGATGAACATTGCCGTGTTTTTTTGTCCATTTGGCATTTGAATCAACGCCACATAAAGTGTGACGTATCAAGGTGTATTTGGGGCTGCGGACAAATTTGTGAAGTCTCTTTGGATCAACATTTTCAACACCCAAGTATTTGCATAAGTCCTCCCTGTGCATTGGAATATTGATACCCCGTACTCGCGAGATATCATGCTCGAGGCACCAATTTTCATAGAGTTCCCGGACCACGCTTAAATTTGCCAGTCCGGGGCATGTCAAAAACTTTTCCATGTGCCTGGCACGGAGTTGGCCCATCACCTCCGGAAAATTCCGCTATAAAGCCTTGGTGTTTATCCCCATGTCGGAGATATAACGACCATATGGCACAAAATCCTCATGTCATGCAATAGTCGTATCATTTATCAAATCTAACCGGGGCCTAGGTCTCAATGGTGCAAGTTGTGAGCCTTCGGCCAGTTGCTTGCCCTTTGCTTGTCGGGAGGGGCCTTCTCCTTGCTTTCTTTTCTTGGGCGCAGGAGAGGTGGAGGAGGATTTGCCAATGCCTTTGCTTTTGGTAGCACCATCACGAGCCATTTTTATCCTGCAACACAATGAAAACATGAACATGAGACTTGTCTAACATTATACCTAAGGTTGTTGTGAAAATCCTAGAAGGACCCCACACTTAAAACCAAAGGTGCAATGAACACTATTTTCATGATTTTTTTATGTGAAAAGGTGCAAGTGTTGCATGCTAAAGCTATGGGTACTCAAGACTTCCCCAAGATACTCGTAGAATTAATTGATCATGGCTACATGAATTTACTTCAATGTAAGCAATAGGCATGTGAGACTCCACTTTCTACAACTACACAACTATACTACATTAGCTAATTTCTACAACAAGTCAAAAACATACAATACATAAGATACATAGTGTAAAGACATGATTTTTTCCTTCATTAAAGCTCAATACCTTAGCATGTAACAACATCCCTACACACCCCCACACTTATCCCAAATTCATTCACAAAGACACTCGGTTACTCAGACTTCACCGGTGTACCCAAAATCATCATTCAAGCATTTTCACAAACACCATGTTGGAATAAAGCGTGAGTTCTAGAATTCAACAATGGTGTAATGGAGTAGAGGGACTTCTAGTTTACTACTCCATATACATAATAAGCACATAATTTCAACAATTTCAAGCCAACCACCAAACTTTTCTTAACAATTTCATAATAGGGAAAATTGGGGATTAGGGATCATGGGGGATGGGATATACCTTGTTAACTACACTAGAACACAAGAAGAAGAAGAAGAAGAAGAAGAAGAAGAAGAAGAAGAAGAAGAAGAAGAAGAAGAAGAAGTACTAAGAAGAACATACCTAAATATTGGAGAAGAAAAGCAAATAGAAAAATTGAAAAATTTGAGAGAGGGAACAGTGTTGGTCGCGGCAAAGAGAAACAGAAGTTTGGTGCGTTTGGGTATTTTGGGTATTTGGGCAGGAGATGGGTTATAATGTTAGTGTAGGTGGGTAATTGGGTTGGGTTTAATGGGTATGGGTATTAGAACATAAAAAGAAAACGAAAAAAAGAAGAAAAAAAATTAAAACGGACCCCCCCCCCCCAACAAGCGCCTAGCGTTGTACCTGGCGCTGGGGGAAAATTCGATTCTGCTTGCAATGCCCCAAGCAGCGCTAGGCGCTGGCCTGGGCATTGTTCCGGCGGAAAATTTTTTTTTGAAGAAACATCCCCATCCCCCCAACCTTTTTAAATACTCAATTACATGTCCTACACCATTATATCTATAAATTCTAATCCTACAAAGAAAAATGAAAAATCTATCTACTCTACCTTAAAAGAATTAAGAAGTTAACTATGAAAGCAATAAAAATTGGGTTGCCTCCCAACAAGTTCCTGATTTAACGTCGCGACACGATGTAGAGTCTCGCCTCACTAATTAGCGAGCACAACTTTGGTCTTCTCACGATTCATGGGTCCTCCCCAATAGTGCTTGACTCTATGACTATTCACCAAAAAGTTGCTTTCACCGTGTATAGCTCGCAACTCAAGTGCACCATAAGGAATGACTCTCACCACCTCAAACGGGCCTGACCATCTCGATTTCAGCTTTCTAGGAAACAATCTCAGTCTAGAATTGAATAATAATACATGTTGGCCTGGCTCGAATTGACGCAGCTTAATATGCTTGTCATGCCATCTTTTGGTCTTTTCTTTGTAAAGTTTGGCATTTCCATACGAGTGCAGCCTGAACTCATCTAATTCATCCAACTGCAGCAGTCTTTTCTCACTCGCGGCTTCAAGGTCCATGTTTAACTTCTTGATGGCCCAATATGGTTTATGTTCGAGTTCAATGGGCAATGGGAACGCCTTCCCATAGACTAACTTGTACGATGACGCCCCAATTGGCATTTTGTAAGCTATTCTATATTCCCATAAGGCATCATCTAACTTTGCAGCCCAATCCTTCATGTTCACACTCACCGTTTTCTCTAATATTTGCTTTATTTATCTATTTGATACCTCTGCTTGTCCACTTGTTTGAGGGTGATATGATGTCGCAACTCGATGACGGACTCCATATTTAGCTAGAAGGTTATTCAACAATCGATTGCAAAAGTGGGTTCCTTCATCACTAATCAAGGCACATGGAGTCCCAAATCTCAAAAATACGTTCTTCTTGACAAATGCAGCTACAACCATGGCATCATTCGTCGGCAATGCAATTGCCTCCACCCATTGTGATACGTAGTCAACTACCAGCAAAATGTACTTATTTCCTCGGGATGATGGGAATGGTCCCATAAAATCTATCCCCCACACATCAAAAATCTCGACCTCCAGGATATTATCCAAGGAAATCTCGTGCTTCCTCGTGATCGTTCCTGTTCTCTGACACTGGTCACACTTTTTAACAAATGCATGGGCGTCTTTGAATAGAGTTGGCCAAAAGAACCCGGATTGTAGCACTTTCGTCGTTGTTTTATCGCCACCATGATGGCCCCCATAAGGCGATGCATGACAATCAGACAGCACTAATTCCACTTCTTTATCAGGAATGCATCTCCTCATTAACTGATCAGCACATTCTTTGTACAAATATGGCTCATCCCAGTAGTAGAACTTCACATCGCGTAAGAACCTCTTCCTTACCTCAGATTTAATTTCCGGAAGAAGTACCCCACTCACCAGATAATTCACATAATCAGCATACCATGGAGGAGGGTCTTGGGTTACAGCAAAAAGTTGCTCATCAGGAAACACTTCTTTAATTTCTCCACCCTCCTCCACGTGGTCATGATTTTCCAGCCTTGATAGATGGTCAGCTACTTGGTTCTCAGTGCCCTTTCAGTCTCTTATATCCACATCAAATTCTTGCAACAATAAAACCCAACGCATAAACCTAGCTTTAGATTCTTTCTTTGTAAATAGATACCTGATTAAGGCATGATCGGTGTGGACTATGACTTTTGTTCCCAACAAGTATGCCCAAAATTTCTCAAAGGCCCACACAACAACTAACAGCTCCTTCTCAGTGGTGGTGAAATTCAGTTGTGCATCATCAAGGGTCTTACTCTCATAGTAAATGGAATAAAACACCTTGTCTTTCTTTTGGCCTAACACTGCCCCAATTGCATGGTCACTGGCGTCACACATAAGTTCAAATGGTATGGACCAATTTGGTGCAACAATTATGGGGGAAGCTACCAATTTCTTTTTGAGCTCCTCAAATACCTTCAGGAAGGATTCACCAAAGTTGAACTTGACATCTTTTTCGAGCAACCTGCACAAAGGAGTAGCAATTTTAGAGAAATCTTTAATGAAGCGTCTATAGAATCCTGCGTGTCCCAAGAAACTCCGGACAGCCTTCACAGAAATTGGTGGAGGTAATTTTTCAACTGCCTCCACTTTTGACATATCAACTTCGATGCCACTCCTAGACACTCTGTGACCCAAGACGATGCCTTCCTGCACCATAAAGTGACACTTCTCCCAATTCAAGACCAGATTTGTTTCTTCACAACGGGCTAATACCATGCTCAGATTTTTCAAACAATCATCATAAGATGACCCAAAGATTGAGAAGTCATCCATGAACACCTCCACGAATTTGTCCACCATATCAGTGAAAATAGCCATCATGCATCTCTAGAAAGTGGCTGGTGCATTACAAAGACCAAACGACATTCGCTTGAAGGCGAAAGTGCCATAAGGACAAGTAAACGTGGTATTATCCTGATCCTCTGGGCATATGACAATTTGATTGTATCCTGAATACCCATCAAGGAAGCAATAATATTCATGCCCCGCTAATCTGTCCAACATTTGGTCAATCAAGGTAAGTGGAAAGTGATCCTTGCGAGTTGCCTTGTTGAGCCTTCGATAGTCAATGCAAACTCTCCATATCGTAACAGTGCGGGTAGGAATCAGCTCATTTTTATCATTCTCAATCACAGTCATCCCCCCCCCCCCNTCCAAATCGTAACAGGGCGGGTAGGAATCAGCTCATTTTTATCATTCTCAATCCCAGTCCTCCCCCCCCCCCCCAATCCTTTTTGGGCACACATTGAACCGGGCTCACCCAGTTGCTGTCAGAAATAGGAAAGATGATACCTGCATCCAGCAATTTTATTACTTCCTTCTTCACAACTTCTTTCATAATGGGATTTAACCTCCTTTGATCCTCAACACTCGGGCGATGTACATCTTCCAAGAAGATCTTATGCATGCAAAACGATGGACTTATTCCTTTAATATCTGCAATTGTCCACCGAATCGCCTTTTTGTGCTCACGGAGTACTCTGAGCAATTTCTCTTCTTGTGTATTGGTCAGACTAGATGAGATGATCACAGGAAATCTCTCAGAGTTCCCCAAATAAGCATAGCGTAAATGTGTTGGGAGAGGTTTAAGTTCCAGCTTTGGATCTTCCTCAATAGATGGCTAAGGAGGGGTCAGAGTAACAGGCTTGTTCAGCTCCTCAAATTTTCCTAGCCCGTGGATATAACTGCAAAATATTGCAAGAACTTTTTCAATTTCTCCCCTCGTTTCATCTTCACTATCTTTTTCATCCCCAACCAAAACTCGCTCAAGAGGGTCAACAGGACTCATATAAGGAACCACTGATGCAGCCTTGCTTTCCACCACAGTAATCATGGATAACTCTTCATAATGGGCTGGTAATCTGAGTGCTTTATATACATTAAACACCTCCACTCGATCACCAACCCGCATCGTCATCTTCCCTTCACACACATCAATAATATCTCGGCTCGTGGATAAGAAGGGATGCCCCAAAATAAACGGGACTTCCTGATCAGGCTCATAATCCAAGATAATGAAATCAGTAGGGAATATGAAAGAGCCCACTTGAACTAGCACATCTTCAATCACTCTTTCATGATAAGCAAGAGAGCGATCAGCCAACTGTAAACTCATTGTTGTTGGGCATGGCTCACCTAACCCCAACTGTCTGAACACAGATAGCGGCATCAAATTAATGCTCACCCCAAGATCACACAAAGCTCGCCCGACTACGTGCTTACAAATTGAGATTTGGATAGTAAAACTACCCGGATCCTTTAATTTCTGAGGTAGCTTGCTTTGAATTATTGAGCTACATTCCTCAATGAGTGACACAGTCTCAAACTCAGTCAGCCTCTTTTTATTGGCCACAATGTCCTTGATGTATTTAGCATATTTGGGCACTTCCTGCAAAATGTCTACCAATGGAATATTGATTTGCACCTGCTTCAAAATATCAAGGAACTTTTTGTATGCAGCATTATCTTTCACTTTCTGCAACCTTTTGGGAAATGGAGGAGGTGGCCTTGCAACCAATGGTGGGGGTTGCTCAGCCACCGCCTCTTTAACTAGCTTTTCTGATTCTTTTGAATTGTCTGATGTTGATTCTATAGTGGCTGGCCTCTCATTAAAAGTTACTTGCTTTCTCTTCTTGGACTAAACCTCTTCTAATTGCCTCTCATTCCTCAATGATACAGCATTAACAGATGCTTTAGGATTAGCTTCAGTGTCACTTGGAAGAGCTCCCACTGGTCGGGTATTTTGGGCACTGGCAAGTTGTCATTTGGCATTCAAAATTTCTCATTGCTACTGTTTGGGCCTGCTGATCAGATATTAATTTCTGATTGAAAGCTAGATTGTCGGCAATCATTCCCTTCATAATCTCATAAAGGCTAGCTGGTTGTTCAGCTTGAGGTGGTCTGTATTGTTGTTGAGGTGCTTGAGGCCTGTATTGATTATGAGTGCCTTGATTTCCACCCCAAGAGAAGTTTGGGTGGTTTCTCTAGTTGGGATTATAAGTGTTCCCATATTGATTTGCTTGACCCCTATTTGCATTACCCACAAAGCATACAGACTCTAGATTAGCTGGGTACAAGTCACTCGGGTGACCCTCTCCACATACTTCACAAAATACCTGAACCTGTTGCACTGGTTGAACATGTTACACTGGTTGAGAATGTTGCTTGTTAATGATCATGGTCATCTGATTGACTTGGTTAGTCAGTGTAGAGATATGTGCTGACAATGCGGAGATAACATCTAATTCAAGAACCCTTGGAGATTTTTGGACCATATTCCTACCCATCTCTCCTTGCCAATCCGGATTACTTTTGGAGAATTTGTTCAATAATACAAATATTTCGTCATAGTTCTTCTCCTATACTTGGCCTCCAGCTGCAGCATCTACCACAATCTTTGTTTGGGGATGGATCCCTTCTATGAAAGTGTGAACTAACACTTCGTTCGTCTGATTATGATGAGGACAGTCTCTGAGTAGCCCCTTGAACCTTTCCCATGCTGAGTATAAAGATTCTCCTGCTTTCTGTTTAAAGGAAACTATCTCACTTCTGATCTTTGCAGTTTTTCCTGAAGGGAAGAACTTTGCCAGAAATTTTCTTGCCACATCATTCCATGATGTAATGGAATTAGTTGGTTATGCCTTTAGCCATCGCTTTGCTTCGTCCAACAGAGAGAATGGAAAAAGTGTGAGCCTCACAATATCAGGCGTGACCCCGTTAGTGATATAAGTGTCACTAATCTCCAAGAAGTTCAGAATGTGTTTTTGTGGATCCTCGTGTGGAAGACCCATAAACTGCCCGTTTGCATGAAGTAGATGGATCATGCTTTGTTTCAGCTCAAAGTGCCCAATGATTCTGGGTTTCACGATGCTGGAGGTAACATTAGCAATACTGGGCATTGCTACCTCCAGAACAACCATATATTGCTCCTCTGCCATGTTCACATGAAATTGAACGATTTCCTGAATGTTGTTTGTATACCTTGTTTCCCTCAACCTCCTGTGAAATGTTCTCTCAGTTCGTGGTCAAAGCCGTCAAGTTTGTCCTGGCTTCGGACCCGACGCATTTATTAAAGGTTCCTGAGATTAGAGCAATAATCAAGTAACATTAGACTAGACGAAACAAACAATTAAAGCAAAAATTAGAAAGTAGTCTATATTCAAGTCCCCGGCAACGGCGCCAAAAACTTGTTCCTCCCAAACCCACACGCAAGTATACGTGGTCGTACAAGTAATAGAATGATAAGTTGAGTGTCGAACCCACAAAGACTTGTATAAACTACTCACTAAATCACTATAATTGTTATTCAATCAAGCCAAAATAAAAATCCAATAATGTGATTATACTATACTACGATTCTAAGTAATAACTGAATTAAGTAACGAGTTGATTGTTGTGTATTCAATAGAGACAAATATTCCAGGGTTGTGATTTATTCACCAGTCGTATTGTGTTCTAATTAACTCTCCATTTCATATAATTCACTCATGGTTTCTAACTATTCAATAATTTCTCTCATAGGCTTCTCCTGAAGCACTACTCGTCTATTCTCAATAGATTAATGCCTATATTCCTATGAAATTAATCTATTAGAACACATTAAGATTACGATATTTAATTAAGCACGGTGACTAGGTATATTTCTATCTTAACCACAAATCCGCTCCCCTCAAGGGTTAAGATCGCGCTCTCTTCAACTCTTCTCTAATATATACACGGCTTTCGCAAGCATAGCATAGATAGTATATAGAATCTAACTGCTGGACAAACAATTAAGCAATTAAACACAAAATTGAAGAAACAACCATATATTGAGTGAACTAAATTCAAGGTTAAGCTAATGTCGAAAAACAATATTCATGGCTAAATCATAATCCCAGAACGATGGGTGTTTATCCACTCATGATATAATCAAACAATTGCATAAGTGTTGAATCAATTGTAAATACTAGAAAAAGATGAAGAAAACTGAGAATCCTTCGCTTCCTAACAATTCCGTGTGTGTTTTTCCTCCAAAGTGGTGTCAACCTCCTCAAAATTGTGTTTAGTCTTGCTTTTACACGTGTTGGGTAGGTCTAGGGTCGGATAAACCGTGTCCCAGACAAACTGGGAAGATTTCACGTCACTGGCGCCCTGAGTAGCGTTGGGCGCCCATCAGGGTGCTACCTTGAAACTCCATTCTTCCTCCAACGCCACAGGTGGCGCCAGGCGCTGCTTGTGGCACCCAAAATCCAACTTTGTCCGATTTTGTGCGTTTTGGCTCTAATTTTGTGCGTTTCATCCCCAATTGCTCCCAAATCATTCCTACACATAAAAACACTACAAATTAATATAAATCATCACAATAAATATCTAAAACTCACGAAACAAAAGTAAAATATGAGGCGATATACATAAAATATATATATACTTTAAGCTAAACATCAATCGTCGAACTATTGTTTTGGTTGTTGGTACAAAAGTGTTGGTCATATGGCGAGTGATAAGTTGGTATTTTACAAACTTATCTTGTCTTTAAGCTTCGATTTTTTTTATGTTATAAAATCATGTGTTTAATGTCATTTACTTATATTTTATAGGTTCTCTGTGAATTAGAAGTGCTCATGAAGAAACCAAGTGAAAACGAGTCAAAAAGACATTGAAAAGAAGAAATTAGGAAAATGGCCTCAGATGTCGCAATTGCGACATCAATGTGGCAAAATCGAAGATAGCAGAGATCGCAATCGCGATTGAGGAGTCGCAAATTCATAGTCAATCCAAGTCAAGCAGTGTTCGCAAATGCGATATTAGGGTCGTAAATGCGAGTCAACCATTCTAGTCAATGTTCGCAAATGTGAAATGAGGTCGCAAATGTGAAGTAAAACCAAACAGCCAACCTTCGCAAATGCGAACACCTTCATCGCAAATGCGAAACCAAGTGCGCAGTGCCTAGTTCGCAAATGCGAAACCAAGTGCGCAGTGCCTAGTTCGCAAATGTGAACATCAAGATCGCAAATGTGATGTTCAACAGTGATTTCAGGGTTTGCAATTGTGAACTAATATTCGCAATTGCGAATGTCATGCTTCAATTTTGGGCACTTCTGTCATTTCACATTTTCTTCATCCCAAGCCCTTTAATACACGACCGAGCTCAATTGTAAAATATCTTTGGCATATCTTGGGCAGCCTTTGACTAGAGAACACAAGTTTTGGAGTTAAGGTTCTTGCACACACACTTGGGTCTTGAAGATTTGAAGCTTTTGGTTGAGAATTTATTTCCCATTTATGTTCATTTCTTCATTTCCTTGCTTTGTATTGAATATTAAGTGTGTAGTTTTTTTTCAAAAACTTGAATCTTGTTTATGAAAATATTCAGATTTAAAGTGTGGATAAAATATCTTGATGTGCTTATGTATTGAACAATTTTTATTTGATATGAAGTGAGTTATTGTTTCTTTCATCATTCTTGTTCTTTTATGTTTCCAAAGGGATTAGCTAACCCTAGGACTCGCACATTATCCGAATTAATTTTTGAAAAAATAATTTGGGGTTGGGAAAGATTAATTAACAAGAACTTGAGGCGTTAACCCTCACTTTATAGATTCTACCTAGGGATAGGATTGAACTACTTGAACAATAATCCGACCTCGATAGACTCAAAGTCAACTCCAGCTCAAACTTATGAACTTCCAAATTCAAATTTTCAACTTTAGACAAAGAGACCCAAGTCAACCTACGAACCTCCAAATCCAAATCTGGTCATACGCCCATGTCCAAAATCACCTTATGAACCTATTGAACCATGAAAATACCATTTTGGGGTCGTTTACACAAAAGTTAAACCTCGGTCAACTCATATAACTTAAGCTCCAACCATGGAACTATGTTTTCCAATTCACTCTAAAACATTCCTAAAACCAAACCAACCATCCTCGAAAGTCACAAAATAACAAATAAGCATACGAGAAGCATCTAATAGGGGAACGTGGCTCAAATACACAAAACGACCAGTCGGGTCAGATAAGTGGGTATTTTACCAACTTATCTCGTCTTTAATATTAGATTTTTCCTATGTTTGATTGATAAAATCATGTGTTTAATTTCATTTACTTCTATTTTACAGGTTTTATGTGATTTAGAAGTGATCGTGAAGAAACAAGTGAATACGAGTAAAAAAAGAGCTACAAGGAACAATATAAATCTGCCCAGGGAATTACCTTTCGCGAACACGAAGGAGTAATGCGAACGCGAAGCAACATGAAACCAAACTTTCGTGAACGCGAAGAAGAGATCCCTAACGCGAAGATACATAAAACAAACCTTCACGAACGCGAAGGTATGATCGCGAATGCGAAGAAGAAATGGAGAGAAAAACTTGGCAATTCTGGAATTTCACGTTTTTGACCCCCAAGCCATTTAATACACGACCTAGCTTATTGGAAACACATCATTTTCCTTATTTTTCTGTCTCTTGACTAGCGAACACAAGTTTCGGAGCTAGGATTCTTGCACACACACTTGGGTTTTGAAGATTAAAAGCTTTTGGTTGAATATTGCTTTCCCATTTATGTTCATTTCCTTGCTTTGTAATGTATATCTAATTATCCAGTATTTTTTCTAACACTTGAATATTGTTTTTGGGAATATTCGTATTTAACGTGTGGATTAAATATCTTGTTGTGCTTATGTATTGAACAATTTTTATCTATATTGAAGTGAGTTATCGTTCCTTTAATTATTCATATTCTTTAATGTTTCCAAAGGGATTATCTAACCATAGGTCTCGCCCATTAACTTCTAATTGGTTTTGGAAAAGATAATTTAGGGTTGGGAAAGATTAATTAACAAGAACTTGAGGCGTTAACCCTCACTTTATAGATTCTACCTAGGGATAGGATTGAACTACTTGTAGTCATATTCGGTGTGCTTAATCTCTTAATTGTTTAGGGGCAATTCAATTAGGAAGTCTTGTTATTCTTTGGAAGAAGCTAATAAAGAATTATTACCCGAGGCTAATTAACATAAACTCACTCATATTTGTAAGATTGTGAAACACATTGGATCGTTACTTGAGGGTAAGTCCCAATGCATCCATGCTTGTAGCCATTGATCATTTTATTTGTTTTTTAGGTTAGTTTATATTTCCGTGTTTTGGCTATAATATTTTCGCAATCACCTTTTAAGTGCTTGTCTTAGCATAGTAAGTGATAATTATCTTACACGCCTAATCGCCTACATATTGTACTTTGTGGGATTCGACTCTGACTCATAGTTGGGTAAATTATATTGCATACGACCGTGTCCATTTACTATTGAGTTGTGGATTTGGACGTCATGAAAATTGGCGTTGTTGTCGGGGAACAATTTAGCATATTTAGGTTGTTTGGGGAGTAAGCGTACATGCTTTGGTCCAAACTTGTGAATATTTATGGAATTTGTTTTTTATCTTTGTTTAGCTTCTTGTTTATTTTCTTAGTTTTGAAAAATAGCATCACGTAATGAAAATTGGTCGGATGGTAGCTTACACTTTGATGACCCTTGTCCTTATTGTGGAGGACCACACTCGTGGCAAAATTATTTAAATTCTCCCAGGGGCGTATTGTGTGCACAGTCTCAAACCCATGAGTGGAGTATATATGATAAGTGTGGTGTTCAAAATGGCCATTGGGATAATTGTGCTTATGTGTCTTTCCCTTCCTCGATCATCCGCTATGATGATTCTACTTTTTGTGATGAAAATTATAGGGATATGGAAGTGGAAAAATTTGAACATGGTCAAAATGGAGAGTTCAAGCTCATGTGAATGCCTACTTGAAGGAGGAAACAAAGAGCAAAATGCCTTGGAGGAGCTATTGGAAAACATGTCTCTAAAATGATTTGGCGCTTGAAAGGTTGAACTTACAAATGAAAGAAATGCTTGAAGCTTTAGAGGTCCAAAAAATCATGGAAGTGAATGATAGCCAAGAACCTTCCTTAGATGTGGAAGCCGAAAATCCTTCCTTGTCTCTTGATCAAAACCAAGAAGAACTCTCAAATGCTCAAAATGGGAGGATGATGCTCATGTTAGAGGACATTCTTGAAAATGAGGAGAAGCACAACTTGGAAGATCAAATGAAAATATTGAAACAAGTCTTGACTCAAAATTATTAGAATATCCTCACTTTGGAAGATCAAATGAAAATATTGGTTGAGGCTCACTATGCCCACCAACTTGAGAGTGTGGAAATAGATCAAGAAGAGTCCGACTTCGAGGAAGAAATTGAGCTTTATTTTGAGGAATCAAAAATTAAACATCCGTCAACTGACTCCATGCTTGATAATGATGCCAAGAAAAATATGTAATTAGATTCAAACGATGTTGTTGAAAAGATGGTTGAATTGGACTCTAGTTTGGGGAACCAAGAAGATGTCAAAATTTCAATTTGGATGCTTGATTTCACATTTCAAGCATTTCTCAACATTGGAGTTGTGTGGTGATATGGGAATTGAACTACACGAGTCAATGAGGGATTGCGAGAAGGAAAATCGAAGGCCATACATTTTACAATTTGAAGGCACAAGAAGGCAAATGATATTCTGCACATGAAAGCCAAGAAATGCAAAATGAAGCAAATGGCATTTGGCTTGATCATCTACTTACCACC
>ML298304.1:0-16282 GCA_005239495.1 Nicotiana undulata | reverse complement strand
ATGTATTTACATTTTATCTTTATAGTTTTTGTCCAATTTGTTCCTCGGACAAGCGTTGTATAATTGTATAAGTTCTTAGAAGTTGCTCATGTACTTGTGTCACCGGGTTCCGGGGATGTGATGAGATTTATCTTGTTAAACTAAATTGATTTCCTATCGTGTTTAATTCACGAAAATTTATTCATTTTGATTATGAAATGCAGAAAAGGCAACGAGTTCGAAAAAATGTTAAACAGGAAAGTATTTTAACTTATGGAGGGGTGGCTTGCCTGACAATGGTGTTCGGCGCCATCACGGCCTATAGATTTTGGGTCGTGACAATGTGGTATCAGAGCTCTAAGTTCCCCTAGGTTTCACGAGTCATGAGCAAGTCTAGTAGAGCCTTGCGGATTGGTACGGAGACGCTTGTACTTATCTTCGAGAGGCTTCAGGGTTGTTAGGAGTACTTCCCTTCTTGATTATTTATCGTGCGATTTGATTCCCTTAAGGCTTATGCCTGTGTTTCCTTCCTACTCAATCTTATACGTCGCAAAACGCTTGCTATGAATCGGGAATTTGAGGAATTGAAATGGTTCTACGGATATGATGCGAGAGGTTCTCCATGTGTAGTTGGTTAGGGTTGTTGTTGTTGCCTTACAGAAGAATATTATGTTGTTTAGCTCAGTAGCGGTGTTCTGAGAAATTTGAGGTGATGCTCAGATTGTTATGATGCTTACGATTGGTTATCGCGCGATGTGGGTGTGATGGTAGGATGCTTGCTCATATGTAGAGGCAATGGATGACTTGAAGGGAGGTCTTCTCAGCGTAATTTCGAGATTTCAATATTTTAGTACCGGCAAAGGAAGGGCAATCAGACTGTGAATGTTCAAGTCTGGGGATAAAGTAATAAGACCTGGTGTTATCAAGTGAGGTGGAGTTTTCATCTGTGATGTGGTATCGCTGTTTTGATCGAATAGAACGTGTTAAGTTCGCCGGTGTTATAGTTCTTCGATTGCATTGGGTCAGAGCATTTAGAAGTAGTATTGAAGAAGTGGTTGTCAGAGATCGTGGTGTGTGGTGGTTCAGGACTGAATAATTATCTCTAATGAAGGCAACTCGAGA
Source organism: Nicotiana undulata (assembly GCA_005239495.1). Lineage (NCBI taxonomy): Eukaryota > Viridiplantae > Streptophyta > Magnoliopsida > Solanales > Solanaceae > Nicotiana > Nicotiana undulata. The sequence continues at coordinate 15,181 of ML298304.1, read as the reverse complement.
GAGACGATCTTCGGAGAGTTTGAAGTCGTGGTGATCTGCTGGTTTAAGAGCTACAGAGAGCGATATTGAATTGAGAAGCATGCAATGAAGGAAGATATGTGAGAAGTGTCAGGTGGCGGCTAAATTTCTAAAAGGCCGAGCGTAAGAAAAGGAAGTTAGGTAGTGCCTAAAGGAATGCGGTTAACCGAAGTGGGAGAGTGGCAGCATAATGGTCAGTTAGAAGGTATTGTAGCGCATTTAGTAGGTGTCCATGAAGAACGGACGAACTGGTAAGGTTGGTGAATGAGAACAGGCTTAGGATGGGGTGTTGATGTTGCAGAGAGTGTGCATTTCATCGTCGTTGGAAGGTGTCAGTTGTAAATTCCACAGGTGGGTTATCTTCTTTGAGTAGGTTAGCGGTTGTGGGGGGTTGGAAAGTTTCTGTGAGGGATCCTAGTGGCTATTCGGTAGGAGGCAGAACGTGTGAATGGTGTCAGAGAGTTTGAGTATTTGGGGAATGCTAACAGGAAAAAAAGTCGGAAGAATTGGACGGATTGGTTGAGACAACATGGTCTCGTGAATCAAGGCCACTCGGGATGAGTGAGGATTGAGTTAATATGTGTTGAATGGGTTTACTAGTATCTTTAAGGCAATTAAAGATGATTAAAAGAAGATATATTGGTTAGCCAAGGTTGAAATGGCACATGTACGGCAGTGATCAGTTCCTTCGGTGTGGTTGAGTATGTGTATGGTTTGTGCAGATGTGTGTGGGGCATGTCGGTCGTCGTAATAGATTTCATTGGAATCATTCAAGTGTTATGGCCTATCAGGTATAGGCGAATCCCGGAAGGTTTATGGTGGTTCAGACCACTACTTAAGGATTTGCATGTATTGTGATTGTGAGAATTCGCTCGTGTGTTGTTATGGTTCTCATGAATTGAGGTAAGTAAAGGTTCCTATGTGATGAAGTGTTCCCCCTATTAGCAGTTCAGGAAGTAGGATGGAATTTCTATGTTATTCCATATCGGCATGTTGGGTGCAGTAGTCAGTGTGGAGCTCGAAGTAAGAATCGGATTGCGGTTCGGTGTTAACAAGGGTGTCATGAACTCGGAGGAGCAAAAACAAGGGATGTGAATGTTTAGAATAAGCTGATGTTGTCTTCAGTGTCATCTGAGATCGGTGTTGGGTGAAAGAGGCTTTGTATCCTGGTTATGGGTGCTCGAATTGTGTTACAGTGTAAGTGTGGTCGGTGGTATGGATGTGCATACTTGTTACCTTGTGTGGAAGGCCATGGGAGCATGACCGCGGAAGATTGTATAAGTGTGACATGTAGTCACCTGATTGGTTGAAGAATTAGACCAAGTATAAGGAAGTGTAATGTGCTTATTTGAAAGTGTAAGCCTGGAAGGCGTTCGGTTCATTTCCGTTATGGGTTATGGGGTGTTGTCCCGACTGTGATGGTGGTTCTTGCGTGTTATGCAAGGAAGTGGGTTATTATGGACCCAGGTCAAGCTATTAGCTTAGTTTAGTGTGAGCGGAATTGGCTTGAAGTGCGCAAATGGATTTAAAAAGGACTATGGGCTTCATGTGAGTAAGATGTGTTCATTTCAGTAAAGCGCTCCTCAAGGAGGGGTGTTGGAATATCCGGTGAGTTCCATCTTCGTTCATTTCATGTAGTATTATTATTGTGCCGTGTGAGTTGTGAATTGGCTTGATAACTTCGTATGTGTTAAGATTCCGCGATGTGAGGGGGTTATGTGAGCAGGATGGCCCTCGAGATTCATATTATATATCACACCTCAGTTGTGCTTGAGTTTTGTAGCATATGGTTCTATCAGTCTCCCCAGAATGGTATTATGCACTTAGCGTGCTTATGACCAATATCCAGTAATTTGTAATAGTGAGCAATTCAGCTCCGTGTATATTTTCTTATGTATATCTTATGATGGGATCGGGTTGCACGCCGCCACGGGTATGTTATTTGGATCAGGTTGCACGCCGCAACAGGGTAATGTTGAGTGAGGTTCCTGTATTTATTTTTCTTGTGTTTTGCTTCCTATTTTCTAAGGAAATCCATGTTAGTTACGTGAGTTGAGTAGTCCCTTCCTGAGTCATATTCTTATGTATCATGTTCGAGTTGTGGCCTATTGGCGCGTTGTGGCATCGTGTGAGACTGATGGTCATGTCTGAGGGTGATTTGTTGACTGAGCAGTTCACACTGGGTGAGACGAGATTTATGGATCGGGAATCTGTGCGATAAGATTATGTGGAGTATATCACAAAGACAATTACCATTATTCGGTCGTAATGAGACGATGATTTTAGTTAAGATTCAATGTTTGGTTAGCTCTGCAGTTGGTTAGAAATTTCTACACATATCCTCCGTTGTGGTGGTATCGCCAACATTATAGCAGGATGTATATATATCATAAGGTGCATTGGGAGCATCAGATTCGTGGAATTTTGGCTATTAAGGTTCAGGGAATGTCATTATGGTTAGATGATGAATTATGCGGTGCATGGTGCTAATTCAGGAAAGGTATGCAGTCATGTTTTGGTACACCGTGCGGTAGTTGGTATGGTGTTTATATATTGGAGACAGGCCTGACAGAGGATTTCGGATGTTGAAAACCTGGTTCCAAGGCCCATTTACCTAAAAAAAGGATATCTTCAGAATTGTTCGAGCAAGTGTACTCAACTGGGTTGTGGTAGCACCGGCAGGTGCACGAGGTGTTAAACAGTGATTCCGGATAACTCCAGAGCAGTTCTTAGCACATTCGAGGACGAACGTATGTTTAAGTGGGGGAGAATGTAACGACCCGACCGGTCGTTTTGAGCTCTAGTGCGTCGTTCAGCGGTTGGAAGTCATGAACAGCTTCATTTCAGGTATTTTGACTTGTGCGTATGGTCGGAGTTGAAATTCAGGAAGTTCGGAGTTAAATCGGAAGAAAAACTCTAATTTCGGAAGCCTTAAGTTGGGAGAATCGACTAAGATTGGAATTTGGAGTAAACAACCTCGAAATTAGGATATGAAGATTCCAGCAGGTTCGTATGATGATTTCGGACTTGGGCGTATGTCCGGATCGGGTTTTGGATGATCCGGGAGCGTTTCGGCGTATATTGCGGAACATAGCATTTTAGAAGAAATTTTATAAGTTTGGGTTGGAAGGCATTTCAGTGTTATAGATGTCCGTTTGGGATTCCAATTCTGGGAATAGCTCCGTGTGGTGATTCTAGAGTTGGGAGCGCGATCGGAAGTGAATTCGGATGTCCGGAGGTCATTTTGGAAGTCATTTGGCTAAAGATAGAAATATGGAGGTTTTTGATGAATCCGACCGGAAGTGGAAATTTTGATAGCAGGGTCGGAATGCGATTCCGAAAGTTGAAGCAGGTCCGTAATGTTGAATATGACTTGCTTGCAAAATTTGGTGTCATTCCGAGTAGTATAGGTTGGTTCGGGGCATTGTTAGCGAATTCAAGAACTTAAAGTTCTTAAGTTTGATTCTAGGGGTTTTGAGGTGTGATTCTGAGTTTTAGCATTGTTTTGGGTGTTCTGAAGGCTCGAGCAAATCTTTGGGATGATTTGGGACTTGTTGGAACGCTCGGTTTGAAGTTCTGAGGGCTCGGGTGGGTTCCGGGTAGGTCTCGGGATGTCGCGGTCGTGTTTTCGCGGTCCGCGGTGGAGGGGCTGGGTCACTGGTCCGCCTTCGGAGGCTTATATCTTTGGATCTACAAGAAATTTTGAGATGATTAAAAATCGAAAGTTGTATCCCTTCGTGTCTAGTTTCTAGAAAGGTAAAGATATCATAATTTGGATATCGGTAGAGAAAGTTATGGCCAAAATCCTAAATCATGTCACTGCAATCTTTTTCCTTGAGTTTCTTTAGCTTTTCTTGATTTTGCTAGCGCGGCCGCGGTACTTTTTTCGCGAACCGCGGTGGGGGGCCTGAGTGGAGTATAAATAAGTGGGAGTTGCAGTTAATTTCATTTTTCAAGACCCCAAAGGAATAAGAGGCGATTTCCCAAACACTCATGGGATCGGGTCGTACGCCACAACGGAGTTGAAAAGTATTTGTAATATATATTGGATCGGGTCGTACGCCACGGCGGAGTTGAAAAGTATTTGTAATATATATTGGATCGGGTCGTACGCCACGGCGGAGTTGAAAAGTATTTGTAATATATATGGGATCGGGCCGTACGCCACGGCAGGTTTAAAGGTGCACTTATAGGACGGGTCGTTCGATCCTCGGCAGTGCACAGTTTACTTTTATTGTTGGTTCGGGCCGAACGACCCTCGGCATATATATATATATATATATATATATATATATATATATATATATTGCTGCTTAATTTCCTTCACATGCCTACCGATTTCATCGTATTCTGTACTATTTTATTGTTGGACCTTATGTCAAGTCTACCTCTCGTTACTACTTCTTCGAGATTAGACGGGATACTCACTGGGTACATATATGTTTATGTACTCATACTACACTTGTTGTGCATTTTGTTGCACATGTACCTTCATAGTACAGTGATTTGACTTGGAGACTTATTTGGGTTGCATCCATCCGGAGGCGTTCCGCAGCTGGCGGAGTCCCCCTTCTATGTATTTACATTTTATCTTTATAGTTTTTGTCCAATTTGTTCCTCGGACAAGCGTTGTATAATTGTATAAGTTCTTATAAGTTGCTCATGTACTTGTGTCACCGGGTTCTGGGGATGTGATGAGATTTATCTTGTTAAACTAAATTGATTTCCTGTCGTGTTTAAATCACGAAAATTTATTCATTTTGATTATGAAATGCAAAAAAAGCAACGATTTCGAAAAAATGTTAAACATGAAAGTATTTTAACTTATGGAGGGGTGGCTTGCCTGACAATGGTGTCCGGCGCCATCACGACCTATAGATTTTGGGTCGTGACAATGTTTGAGTGATATAATCATGTGTTTAATGTCGTTTACTTCTATTTTATCGGTTCTCTATGATTTAGAAGTGATCCTGAAGAAACCAAGTTAATACGAGTCAAAAAGACGTTGAAAAGAAGAAATCTGGAAAATGGCCTCAGATGTCGCAATTGCGACATCAATGTGGAAAATGTGAAGATAGCAGGGGTCACAATTGAAATGGAGGAGTCGCAAATGCGAAGTCAATCCAAGTCATGCAGTGTTCGCAAATGCGATATTATGGTCGCAAATGCGAAATCAACCATTCTAGTCAATGTTCGCAAATGTGAAATGAGGGTCGCAAATGTGAAGTCAAACTAGATAGTCAACCTTCGCAAATGCGAAGACCTTAATCGCAAATGCGAAACCAAGTGCACAGTGCCTAGTTCGTAATTTTGAACATCAAGATCGCAAATGTGATGTTCAACAGTGATGTCAGGGTTCGCAATTACGAATGTCGTGCTTCAGTTCCGAGCACTTCTGTCATTTCACATTTTATTTATCCCAAATACTTTAATACACGGCCTAGCTAATTTGTAAAATATATTTGGCATATCTTGGTCAGACTTTGACTAGAGAACACAAGTTTTAGAGCTAGGGTTCTTGCACACACACTTGGGTCTTGAAGATTTGAAGGCTTTTGGTTGAGAATTTGTAACGACCCGACCAGTTGTTTTGAGCTCTGGTGCGTCGTTCAGCAGTTTGAGGTCATGAGCAGCTCCGTTTCAGGTATTATGACTTATAGGTGTGGTCGGAATTGAACTTCAGGGAGTTTAGAGTTAATTGGAAAGAATATTCTGATTTCGGAAGCCTTAAGTTGGAGAAATTGACTAAGGTTGAGATTTTTAGTAAACGACCTTCGAATCCGGATTTGAGGGTTCCTGCAGGTTTGTATGATGATTTCGGACTTAGGCGTATGTCCGGATCGGGTTTTGGATAACCCGGGAGCGTTTCGGCGTATATTGTGAAAGTCAACATTTTTGAAAAAATTTCCTAAGTTTGGCTTGAAGCGCATTTCGGTGATATTGATGTCCGATTGGGATTTCGAGTCTGGGAATAGCTTTGTATGGTGATTCTGGAGTTGGGAGCGCGATCGGAAGTGAATTCGGATGCGCGTAGGTGATTTTGAAGTCATTTGGCTAAAGATAGAAATTTGAAGGTTTTTGAGAAATCCGACCGGAAGTAAAAATTTTGATATCGGGATTGGAATGTGATTCCGAAAGTTGGAGCAGGTCCGTAATGTCGAATATGACTTGTGTGCAAAATTTTGGTTCAATTGGATGTGATTCGATAGGTTTCGGCGTCGGATGTAGAAGTTTGAAATTCCTAAGTTCTTAAAGATTGGATTGGAGAGTAATTCAATGTTTCGATGTTGTTTGATGTGATTTGAGGCCTCGATCAAGTCCGCATTATGTTTTAGAACATGTTGGTGTAATTGGACGGGGCCCCGGGGGCCTCTGGTAGATTCCGGGTGGTTAACGGATCAATATTTGAAGTTGAAGAAAAGTTGAGGTTGTTGTCATCTGGTGTGACCGCACCTGTGATACTTTGGCCGCAGATGCGGATTTTACGCCGCAGGTGTCAGTTTTGGCTGGAGCTGAGAAAGCCGCAGGTGCGGGAGTTTGGGCGCACCTGCGGAAGCGCAGGTGCGAAAATGAGCCTGGGCAAACTGTTTTAAAAACGGGAATTTTGTCATTTCTTCTCCTATTTTCATTTGGTATGGGCGATTGTGGAGAGCTTCAAGGAGGGACTTTTGTCAAGGATCACATGGTAAGTTATTCCAACTCATTTTTAAGTTAAATGCATGGTCTAGGTACAAATTTGAGTATGGGAATTTGCGGAAAATATGGAATTTTGAAGAAAACCTAGAATTCGGTATTTTGGATTTTTGCCACGAATTTGAGCATGGAATTTAGAGTAAATTGTATATTTGAGCTAGTAAGGCTATGGGTAGAGAAATTTCGGAATCCGGGCACGTGAGCCCGAGGGAATTTGGGTCAATTCCTTGAGCGGAGTTGGGGATTTATATAATTTGAATTGTTAACAAATATTTGAGTATATTTTCATTGGTTTGTCGTTATTTGGATAGTTTTGGGGTGTTGTGCATCAATTGTAGTCGTCGGAAGGGCTTGAGAGCCGGTTATGGAATTTCGGAGCGAGGTAAGTCTCCTTTCTAACTTTGTGAGGGGGAATTGTCCCCATAGGTGAACTAAATGAATATATGTTATTATTTGCGGGGCTACGTACGCACGAGGTGACGGGAGTCCGTGCGTAGCTACTATTATGCCATGTCCAGGTAGTCTAGGACCCACTAGCATGCCTTACGTGTTGTACATGTGATCCTGCCAATAATATTAGACTGATAATGCAATTGAATTGGTAATTTGTTTCCTAAGAAAGCTAAGGTGTACCTTTCTTCATCATTTAGGAAGAGAATTGATTCCTCCGTGGTTGATTGTGTTCCTGATAAATTTATATTATTGAATATTATTAAACTTGGCAAATAAATTTCCAGAAATGATTTAAATACTATCTTCATGTTCACCTAAAGAGAATTTTATCATCTCCTTGAGAAACTGTTTTCCTGATAAAAATGCGGATTTATTATGTGAATACGTGTACATATGAGCACCTGAGTCGCATGTATGATTCGCGAGAAGGGTAGCCTTATTATTATTATGTTGACCGTGTCGCATGATCGATTCGCGAGCGGGAAAAATAGATGCATCTATGGTTCGAGCCGTTCGACCCTCGGCAGTGCACAGTTTATTATTGTTGGTCCGCGCCGTTTGACCCTCGGCATTATCTTGCGCATGATAAATGTTGTGTATTTCCTGTGATTTGTACATGTTTATCGTCCTAATGAGTTTTAAATTGCCAGCTAAAATGAAGAAGAATTGTGTGTTAAATGTGAAATAAGTTGATATTTCTTATCCCTGATTACTATTTAATTGCCTATAATACTCATGCTTAGCACCTCACTTGATTATATTTAACCGACTCATAGCAAGTGTCTAATTCGACCTCTCGTCACTACCTCTCTGAGGTTAGGCGGGATACTTACTGAGTACACGTCGTTTTCGTACTCATGCTACACTTGTTGTGTATTTTTATTGCACAGGTACCCTCACAACATTGTGATTGACTTGGAGACTTAGACGAGTTGCATCACCCGGAGACGACCCGCCAGTCGGCAGAGTCTTCCTCTATGTATTGTATCTTTAATTTTAAGTCCTTGTCTAACTTGTATTTCGGACAGGCATGGTAGTATTTGTACAAATTCTTAGAAGTTCGCTCATGCACTTGTGACACCGGGTTTTGGGATGTGTTTGGGAAGCATTTTTATTACAAAATGGATGTTTAATCTATCAAATTTACTTAGCGGATTTTTATTCGGTTGTTATTATGTACGATTTCCAAATACTAAAACAAGAATTTAACTTAACTATTAAATGATTGGCTTGCCTGACAATGGTTTCTGGCGCCATCACGACCTTATGGATTTTGGGTCGTGACAGAATTTATTTCCCATTTATGTTTATTTCTTCATTTCCTTGCTTTGTATTGAATATCTAAGTGTGTAGTATTTTTTCCAAAACTTGAAACTTGTTTATGGAAATATTAATATTTAAAGTGTGGATAAAATATCTTGTTGTGCTTATGTATTGAACGATTTTTATTTATTATGAAGTGAGTTATTGTTTCATTAATTATTCTTATTCTTTAATGTTTTCAAATGGATTAGGTAACCCTACTCGCCCATTAACTTTGAATTAATTTTGGAAAAGATAATTTGGGGTTAGGAAAGATTAATTAACAAGAACTTGAGGCATTAACCCTCACTTTATAGATTCTACCTAGGGATAGGATTGAACTACTTGTAGCCATATTCGGGTTTACTTAATCTCTTAATTGTTTTAGAGATAATTCAATTAGGAGGTCTTTTTAGTCTTCGGAAGAAGCTAATATAGAATTATTACCCGAGGCTAATTAATAGAAACTCGCTCATGTAAACTTGTGAAATACATTGGATCGTTACTTGAGTGTAATTCCCAATGCATCCATGCTTGTAGCCATTGATCATTTTATTTGCTTTCTATGTTAGTTTATATTTCCTCATTTAGCTCTAATAATTTTACAATCGCCTTTTAAATGTTTTCCTTAGCATAATAAGTGATAATCCTCTTACACGCCTAATCGCCTACATATTGTTCTCTGTGGTATTCGACCCCGACTCATAATTGGGTAAATTATATTGCATGCGACTGTGTCCATTTACTTTTTAGCAGTGGATTTGGACGTCATCAGCGAGTTATGCTCAAATACTCCACTTGATAATGTTTATGCTTTCCACCTTTCTTGGTACTGTGTTATATGCGCTTCTTAGTGAGGAAGAGTGAAATGCACAAATGGTGTTTCCGTGCCTGCGAGAAAGAGAGTGATAGTGCACGAAGGGCATTTCCGTGCTTGCTATTATATCATATTGTGAAAAAAGAGAGTGATAAAGCACAAAGGTTGTTTCCATGGTTTATACCTCGACCTCAGTATAAAAAGCATGACGGAATCGACGGTGGTCAATCTTCCTTCTTCTTTGGCATCTCGACTGGGGAGCATGAAAACAAGATTGAAAGAGGGTCCAGTATCAACGTCCTTAGCCTGAATTTATCAATATGAATAAAAATAATAGTTGTATAGGTTTAGGTTAGCGCTTCCTTCTTTGACTATAAAAATGGCTTTTCCATTTACCGGAAAAAAGATAGTCAAATAAAGCGTCTGAATAAAAGGACTCAGCCCCTGTGAAGGGTCTAATGTCTGATGCCTCTAGCTGATGCACACAATAATTAATATCATTGCACGAAGGGTGTACTGTGTTTGAGAGAAAGTGAGGACATGCACGAAGGGTGTTTCCGTGCTTGTTATTATACATATTGTGACGAAGAGCGGAAAAGCATGAAGGTTGACAACGTGTCGTTTGTTGATTTCATTGTTCTTTATATTGCTACAGATTGATGAATTGGCTTTGTGGCTTCATACTTTGCCTTTGAAAGGTTGTTCAAACTTGTTGTAAAAACATGAGTTGTGGTTTACTCAGTAACACCTTCCTTTACTGTCCTGTTTTATGTCCCTTTACTTATGTACTTATTGTCTCTCTCACATGTTGTTTATCCTGTTATTATACTTGATATTTTACTTGTCATTTCGTTATCTCTTGATAGTTAACCACATAGGTTATTTGCAGGTATCTTGTCTTAGCCTCGTCACTATCTCATCGGGGTTAGGCTTGACACTTACGGAGTACATTAGGTCGGTTGTACTCATAATACGTTTTTGCACTTCTTGTTCAGATTCAGACATTGGTAAAGTAGAGTCCCGAGAGGTTCTTAGTGGATACCAGATAGACGACTCGAGGTAGAGTTGCATTCTGTTCGCATGCCTTAGAGTCATCTTTCCATTTCTGTTGTACTATTTCTACTTTCCATAAAATTTTGTATTTCTTTCAAGATAATGTATTTAGTAAACTATAGAAACTCATGTACATGTGACTCTACATATTTGAATGGTTGAACGTTAGATTTGATCTTAGACTTATCATGTATACTTCTGAGTTATATTTCACAACATTATCATTTTGTTGTTGATTGGTAGTTTCATTTCTTTCGCATTTTTTGTTATAGTTTGGCTTGCCTAGAAAGCGGTGTTAGGTGCCATCACGTGGGATTTTGGGTGTTGACATGAGAGATGATCTAAGGAGGCAGTTCGAGTTCCTACAGTAGGATCAGATGCCAATTACTAAGTATGGATGAGGTTTACAGAGTTGTCTCGCCATGCTACTACTTCGATTCCGTTACAACCCATATTCGTGTACGTTAGATCACGTCGTAAGTTAGCTAACGAAAATCCAAGAAGATATTATCTTTGAGATGATAAGAAGTTAATCCTATTGGTCTTAAACGATACAAGGGTGTATAAGAGTGGTGAACAAGTATTAGAAGTTAAATGAATCAAAGATGTTGTAACTTGTATTTTCGGGTAACACTAGAGGTGCTTAATATTCCCAAGAGGTCGTGTTTTATGGTATTTGAATCATATATTATCCGTATCACAAGTCTTGAGGTCAAACGAGTTATGAAAAAAAAGTCGACAAAAGTTGTCGCAACATACGTTCATAATTTTACTTAAACTTTAGGTCAAATGTTACTAAGACTTTATCCCAATTTACTTGGAATTACGGGGTTATCTACCCACCAAATATAATATCTATGAGTCTATTTTCCAACTCATTAAATCATTCATTAATAAGACATCGGAGTAGAGAGATATTCGCATTTTCGCGAGACCGCGCTAAGCAGCTCTCTAAGGGGACCACATAAGCGTTTGAGATATATTGATATATATCAGATCCCTTAACCCCGTTTTAACTCTTTATTTTTCCTTCTCTTCAGACATTAGACACCTAAAATCACTCTCTCAAGGTTTTCTCGTGATCCAAGACCCAAGCAAAAGGCAAACAACACAAATCAAGTGTAGGGAATCCCGTGGCGCTAGTAAGTTTCTCGTTCTTCTTGTTGTTTCTGATTTTTGTGTGGTTCCAGCTCGTGTGGGAGGTTTGTTTAAGTGGTGTATGTTATTTAAATTACTCCCTCAAGTTTATAATATCAACCCTAGGCGATTTCAAGGCTTACAAAGTGATTCAAGTGCCGAAAAACCCTAATTGATTGCTAGTTTCGCTTCCTTGTTCTTGTGGCAGCATTGGAGGGATATTTCGTGGTCAACTAAGGTAAAATTGGAGCTGTTTTTTCTATTTAAAGGTAAGAAACCTCTTACCCTACATGTATTTAAGATTATCTAAGTTATGGTTAAGTCGTTCAACCTAGAACTTGTGAGATTTATATCGAAAGGCTTGTTAGTAATGTTGTTGGTTGGTGGACTGTTTTGGGAGGCTCAATATGATTATTATTGATGTTGTTTGGGCTATTTGGTGATTATTTTAACTTGTGAGAATTCATAAAAATAGGGAAGGTGATGTTTGTTTAATCGTAAAATAGGTTGCGGTCGATACATAATAGTTACGACGCTTAGACGATAACGATAGTGTCATTTCTTATTATAGTCTAAAGAGTCGTGACATTTGCATAGCTTGAGGTTAGAAAGTATATACAAGGTATTGAGGCTATCTCTTTCCTTCTTTTGCACGACTCCGATTGTACAAAATGCAATGAACAAGCTTCCAAATATATTCTACTCTTAGAAGCTAGCAGTACTTATGTCACGAGCCAAATTTCCCTCTATTGGGTATCATGACGGCACCTAGTCCCTATGACTAGGTAAGCCTAACACTTGCGGAGAAATAAAATCAATATAATAATTTAAATAGAAAAGAAGAAGAAGACACAAAATTCAGCCGCACGACATATACAATTTCACTTCCCAAAACCTGGAATGTCACGACAGTCACAAGCTCTGTACTAAATATCGCTCTATACAAAGAAGTAGCAGAAATACATAAGTCATCTACGCCTATACTAGAGTATAAGGGGACTCGTGGGATTCTGCGGATGCGGCAGAATTACCTCGCGGTCTCCTGGCAGCTACTAAACGACTCCTAGCCACGAAACTGGGAGTTGGTACCTGGATCTGCACATAGAAAACATGCGCAGGAAAAGGCATGAGTACTCCACAATTGGTACCCAATAAGTGCCAAGCCTAACCCCAGTCAAGTAGTGACGAGGTAAGGTTAAGGCTCTACTGGATTTTTATAGTAAAACAGTATAAAATTGAACAGAGAGATATAATAAGCTAAAGCAAAAACAGTAGAAATAGTAAGCTGAAAGAAATAGTAAAAGGGAACCCTCGGCTCAGCACGACGTATCTCACAGTAGCAGATATGTAATGCAGTACAGGAAGAAAGCTTTTGGAATCTAGTGTGTAGCCCAATTTAAATATGTGATGCAGCACAGGGGGAAAGCTCCTAGAATCTCGTCTGTAGTCCCAATTTAAATATGTGATGCAGTACAGGGGGAAAGCTCCCGGAATCTTGTCCGCAGTCCCAATTTAAATATGAAATGCAAATGAATATCAGATACATATTATTTAAACAGTTCAGGAAGAATCACAGGCAAATAAGGATAAAACTACCTAAACATGGTGTAAATAGTAGCAATTTAGGGGAAACTCAAGTAAAACAGGTAGGCATGCTTATTCCTAAGCTAAACTACACAGTTAGTACATGAAACAATGAAATAGGGATAAAATGATTTATGTCATGAAAGGAAAAGTGGAGTTTTAGCAACAATAGCCCGTGTACGCACTTGTCACCTCACGTACCCGGCGCTCATATAACAAAAACGGTATCAAAACAACCTAAGGGGAAGTCCCCAACACAGAGTTAGGCAAGCCACTTACCTCGATTGCCTAATCAACTCAATACCACGCTCTTGCCACGAGTATCCGACTCCGGGTGGCCCAAATCTATTCAATTCGATTGCATAAAGTAAATATCAACTCGAGGAACCAAAATAGCTAATAAGTTCGAAGCTAATACGCGAAATTAGGAAATTTGCCCAAAAAGTTCCCCGGGACCACGTCTCGGAATAGGGTAAAATTATAAATTCCGGACACCCATTCACTGACGAGTCTAACCATATAAGAATTACTCAAATCGGATGTCAAAATCCCAATCAAAACTCAAGAATTCGGCCTAGGAAGTTTATCCAATGTTTCCCAATTTTTCAACCATAATTTCGAATTTAAAGGATGGATTAAGGAGTATAATCATGGAAATTAGCCCTAACCGAGTAGGAATCACTTACCTAAATTGCCCAGGTGGAAATCTCCCCAAAAATCGCACTTCCCCAAGCTCCAAACTTCAAAATATGAAAAATAGTTCAAACCCTCATTTTTGGGTCTTTAATTGTTCTGCCCAGTTATTCCTCAGTGCGATCGTTGACTTTCTGTTGCGATCGCGAAGGGTATTCGAACACGCACCTAAAATTCCTTCTACGCAATCGCAGGGTTCTTCTCGCGATCGCATGCCTTCTTTACTCAAACCTACGCTATCGTGGTTGGCTTCACGCGTCAGCATAGAACAATACTCAAAACCTCTGCTGCCTAGGTATTCTATGCGATCGCGACATGGCCTATGCGATCGCAGTGACTAAGTTGCCCAAACTACGCGATCGCAAACCTCTTTATGCGATCGCATTGAAAAAAAATGTAGGCCTGCCTCCACTTACTCTACGCGATCGCAGTGAAAGAAAATTGTTGCTGTAAAAACCAGAAAACCAGCAAAGTGCCTAAGGCCAACATTGCCCGTTTGAGCATTCGAAACACACTCGAGGCCCCCGGGACCTCAACCAAACTTACCAACCAATCCTAATACCTCATTCAAACTTAGTCGAGCCTTCAAAACACATCCAGTGACATCAAAATCACCAATTATGCATGGATTCAAGCCTAAGAACTTATGAAATTTCCAAAATTCACAACCGATGCCGAAACACGTCAAAACTAGTCCGAATTACCTCAAATTTTATGCACATGTCATAAATGACACAACGGACCTGCGGCCACTCTCGGAATTCCATTCTGAGCCCGATATCAAAATTTCACCTATCGGCCGGAATCGCCAAAATTCTAACTTTCGCCAATTCACCCCTAAATCTACTACAACCTCGAAAACATATTCCGAACACGCTCCTGATCCCAAAATTATCCAATGGAGCTAACAGAGTCGACGGAATTCCATTCCGGATCCGTCTTCACACAATTCCAACAACAGCCCGATTTCTAAAGCTTAAACTCACATATAAGGACTATGTGTCCAAAAACTCTCTGAATTGCACCACTCAACGCTCCGACAAGTTCCAAAAGCAGAAATAGACATGGGAGAAACAGTTATTAGGGGACAGGGGCGCTAACTCTCAAAACGAATGACCGGGTCGTTACGTTCTCCCCCTCTTAAGAAAAGTGTGCGTCCTCGAACGAGTATAGAAACATACCTGTAGCTATGAAGAGATTAGGGTACTGCCTGCGCATATCCTGCTCGGTCTCCCAAGTCGCCTCCTCGACCAGATGACCCCTCCACTAAACCTTCACTGATGCAATATCCTTTGACCTGAGCCTTATGACATGCCTATCCAATATAGCTATAGGCTCCTCAACATAGGATAGATCCTTGTCCAACTAGACTGAACTAAAATCCAAAACATGAGTCGGGTCACCGTGATACTTCTGGAGCATAGAGACGTG